>VXAD01003137.1:428393-521321 GCA_013399195.1 Dicrurus megarhynchus
TTTTTTTTTTTTTTTAGTACTACTGCCTGCTGGATCAGAACTTATCAATGAACCTACTTACTGAGTTTTGGTGTTTTAATTTTCTAAACCACCAACTTTTTTGCTGCTGTTGTATTTTGACATATGAATTAAAATGGAAGGTGGATTTCTGGCATTATATTTGGCCAGCAGGAAATGGTGAAAGTTTGTATAACTGTTTTAGATTGTTGATTTTCTGTCCTTCAGAAATTCAAGAGGCCTTTTAACTTATCTGCAGTTTTGTAAGCATTTCTTGAAATGGGCTGAACTATGCAGATGTACTTTTTGATTTTAAGGGGTTTAACCTTATGTGTAATGTCTGTGATTAACAGAACATTAATCATGTGTGTTAATGGCTACCAGGAAATATGAGTGCATGTAAGTTGCAAGTGGGTTGTAGTCCCAAGGCTTTGCATGTATTATAATATTTGAATTATACTCAGTCTTAGGATGCAAATGTATTTGCTTTGTATCCTTTGGAGCCTCAGTGTTCTCCTGCAGACAGCTGGAAACTGCGGACATTTGTGTGCACTTCTAATGTATTTTCATTTTTGATTGCAATATTTCATTGAATTTACATTGTGTGCTTTTAAAGACTGTACAGGGAATGCATTTGCTTTGTAAATAACTGCCCGTGCCTTGATACTGAGTGTTTCAGACAGCTTCGTAGTTAAGTTGTACCTTGATCTTCTAATAATGAGCTTTGGATACATGAAAGCTGTCTCTTGCTGCAAAAACAAGTCGTGTACAGAATGTACTGGATTTGTATTTCAGGATGAGGCGGTGATGTGAGAGATCCTTTAGATCGCT
This sequence comes from Dicrurus megarhynchus, assembly GCA_013399195.1. Taxonomy (NCBI): domain Eukaryota; kingdom Metazoa; phylum Chordata; class Aves; order Passeriformes; family Dicruridae; genus Dicrurus; species Dicrurus megarhynchus. Next base: position 429,222 of record VXAD01003137.1, read on the forward strand.
TTCCTTTATTTATTTATTTTAATTTTTTTTCTCCCCATAGCTTTTTTCCAGTTGGATTGCTTCCATTAACTGCATTAGGGCAGACCATTAAACCTGTCTGTGTTCAGTCACTTCCAAGATGTTGCACTGCAACTCTGTGAGTTCTTGTGACTTTGCATGTGATTCCTGATCTTCTATCCTTGAGTGTCCCCAAAATAGTCCAGGGGGATACAACTGATCATGTATCAAGAACCTGTTGACACTTGAGACCGGTCCTGTGCTGGCAGTAAGGAAAAGGATCAGTTCAGATACAAACTATGCCAGCCTTTGAACAAAGCTGGATTTTTCACTGTTTGAGTGCAAGTCTCGGCGTTTTCATGTCTTTGGGGCTTAGTGAGCTGCTGATTCAGATGTGTCCCAAATGCTTTAGTGTGTGTTGAATCATTAAATATTGAATGCAAATATCGTGAGATGGAATCTGAGTCACATCAGTGAATTTTAATATCCCCTTATTTTCCTCATCTTGTTCTTCAAGGATTTGCAGGCTTTCCTCCAGGAAAATGGAATGTGTCATGAATGCTGACTGCTCTCGACTTAGCAGATATCATGTATTTGCTCAACCCTTTTTGAACTACTGAAACTTCACCAATATAAAAAAAAACTATTAAAATTAAGCTGTTGAACCAACCCACCTCTTTATTTAGATTGCATGGCTTTGTTGTTACAGTTATTGTAGTGTGTTCCCATTATTTACCTTTCTAGGAAACGAGGAAAAAATCTGGTTCCTTTTTAATTTGGTTTTATTTTAGAAACACTGCTATGTCCTCAGAACTCTCTTCAGTAAAATAAAAAAAAGAGTCTTTGGAGTTAAACAGGGGTTTTTCTTTTGTTATCTAGGATGAATACATATAGTTTAATGCAACAGGCAATGCAATTTTTAAAAGTAAGGGTGTTTTTTTCCCCCCCATTTATTTTTAAATACCTTGTGATAATTTAACCTCTGTCAGTACAGTGTTAACTTAATAGTCATCGACTATCAAGACTCAGCTTTCTACTTGAGCTCAACTTTGTTGTAATCTGTCTTTAAACTCTAATCCTGGGTAGTTTCTTGGTGTTTACAATTGTAATCTTACAGGTTATGACCTATATCTGTTATGGTATCTATATATCTATTTCCCATTTTCCCCCAAACAAACCCAGCAGTGTACAATTCCTATACTACCCAGGATTAAATGGTATGTCAAATTAGGTGGGTGTGCAGAATGTTAAATGCCTTAACTCAGTTCCACCCTGTCCAAGGGCTCAGTTTCACTTGTGGGAAAGGCAGGCCCTGGGTTTTTTTTGCTAGAAGACATGTCTGTAGATATGCTGGTAAGCTTCTGTATAATCACTTCTTAATCTGTTTAAAAATCAGTATCAAGTTAGCTTAAACAACTTTAAATAGTAGGCTTTGGTTTCACCCGGAGCCTTTGTCTGAAATTCCTGGGATTAGTCCTGGTGGCAGAGTGGGAGAAGCAGCAGCCTCTGGCAGGCATTGGAAGGTGATGGCAGGACTGGCAGCAGTGGGGGCACACACCTCCTCAGCAGGAAAGAGGACATTCCCGCTAAGAATGTGCTCCTCTTAGAAGCAGATTCCAATTTTTCATCCCTTCTCCTAGTGATTCTGCATGTTCCAGTATTCATTTTGCCTGAGTGCTTGGAGGTGAGAGACCCCTGGCTCTGCTACGAGCAATTTTAACTTCTGCACTGGGATGGAGCAGCACCGCATTTCAGCTTCTTAGATACCATCTCTTCTTGCTGGGAAGTGGAGCTCCCGATTCACCTTGGGTTACACAGATCAGTACCTGAGAACATAAAGCAGAGCGCCTGATGTGTATTTCCCCAAGTGGTGTTAAGGATTGTCTGGGTTATTATGTTGATGACATCTTTATAAGAAAATATTCAACATTCCTGTCCACATAGCAGTTTCAGATGAAGACTTTTCAAAGTCAAAGGAAAGTATTTCCACGGACATGTTGAAACCTACAGTAATGCTGTTTACTCCAATTTGCAACAATCTGCGTAATATTTCTTTTTGCTTTCAATTAATAGAAGCCTCCTTTGATTTTTCTTTGGGGAAGAAAGCAGAGCACAAGTGTATTTTTCTTGATCTGATAACTATTGTTTTTGTGTTGGTATCTGTTTTAGAATTTTGAGGTGTTTCTTTGGGAGTCTTATTTTAGGGCTGATGGAGAAAACAGCAGAAGCTTTTGCATGTAGTTAATCCTACATCCAGTTAATCACTTAAGCTATTTCCAGTAGTCTTCTGTTGAGAGGAGTAAGGTGGTACGTGTTATCTTTTACACAGATAGAGCTTCTCTTAGTTCTGTCACGTAAATTTTGTCCTCTGCTTTGTAGAAATTAGAAATATAATATAAAATAATATATAAATTTATATTGCATATATATGGCATAATATAAAAATTTAAAGTGCCTTTTGTCTCAGTGAGTAGTTTGTATTTGGTCATCGGACTACTTTAAAGGATTGAATAAATATCAAAACTGCTGAAAACTGGCATTTTTTCTTGCTGTCACAAAACCTCACTTGCAATCTGTGGCAAGAACAATACAGAAGACTTTAGTATGGGCAGTGTAAGGATGTCTGTCAGAATGTGGTGTACTTGTGAATGAAATCCACTTAGCACCAGTCGGTACAGCACAGATAAAGTGCCCTCTCTAAGAAAGGTACTTGTACTTTATCCCATATTTTTTGTCACTGGGTATACCTTAAACACTTGAAATTAATGCAGCTGAGTTTTATGTAAAAAGTATCTTTCATAAACCATGGTAAATATCAAATAGAAGTTGAAGACATTGGTTTAAAGCTTAAATGCTTGTAACCTTACCATTTATGGAGCCCAGTGGAGGCTTTCAGTATCCAAAAGATGTTTCAAAGTTAATTACAGCCATTGCTACTAATGCCAACACATCTTATTTATGCTCTTAGTAACCTATTCTTTCAGATTCTGTAGAAGCAAACCTAAACAGGAGTATTTTCCAAAATGCTTATTTATTACCCTAAAATGTATAACGTTGCTGAGCTACTTTTTTTTTTGAAACTTTAGCAGATCTCTCTTTGTGGGTTTTTTTTTGAGATCAGGTTTTGTATTAATATACTCACCATAAGACTTGCTGATTTATAACTGAGGGCATAGTGTCCCGTCTTCTGTAGTTTCTGTCTTGGTGTTACAAAATCTGAAAGTTTTGTGTTTCTTAATACCTAAAGCTCATTACTAAAGCCTATCTTAGGATTTGAGTATGAGCTTAATTAGCACCAAGTTGTTTGATGCTGGGTGTTTAGTAGCAAAGCTCTTACATATTAAAATGGCAAAGAAGTCTCTTTGTAGACAATAAAAATATTTTGAATTTTCTTTATAGTATTCACACTTTCAGGCTTGGTAATGTATCATTAAGAACAGAGAATAATTTGAGTTACCTGTTTTGAACTTAAGCCATAATGAAGTAGTTGTTCATAGTCACTTGAAAGGTAGTCTTTTAAACATTGACAGAACCAAGAGTTATAATTTTTTGGCATTTTTACAGTAGTGCAGAAGAGTGAAGAAATATAGCACAGGGCCCTGTTCAAAGTACTGGAGGTCACACCAATGGATTTGGTTTCTGGCAGTACTGCTGGTTCACTCTTTCCTTTGATAAATTACTTGAGTTTCCTGTGTCACAATTTTGATGACTAAAAAATGGGGCCAGTGTCGGCCAATATAGTTAACAAATGATTTTTAAGGTTTTAATTAATCTTCAAGAATTTTAACTTACCTGACGAAAGTTAATTCAGTTCATATTGTGTATAGTCCTGTTTATTTTGTGGTATATGGAGAATTCTGGTTGCTGGAAAAAGTGTGTTGAGATGTGGATCAGAAGTTATATCATGATGCAGAGTTTGATGTAGTTGATCCAGCAAAACAAGCTATATACAAATGGAGTTACTTCAGAAATTCATAAACTCTACCCTGGAAAACCAAGAGAAGTTTTTAAACACACTCAGAGTGCAGGATAACATGTGCTCTGCATTGGGAACAGATGCTGGCTCCATTTCAGCTTTAAACTAGGGCATTCCAAATGTCACAGCGAGCCAGCGCTGAGGGACTTGGCCTTGCAAAGAGCCAGCTTGATATAAATGAGTGTTCCTTTGATAAATGGGGTCTATTAGTGAATAAAGGTTGTCTTTTAATGTCTCATACTGTGTTGGTGCTGCTTTGGATAAAAAGTTTAGTTAAATTTCTGTGGAGCACAAGTGTGCTTTAAAGCTAAACCTTCATCATGAAATGATCTGTACTTCTTCAATGGGAAGTTCTGGAGTGCAGTTTTAAATATATGAAGGTTTTACATGCTAGAAGCATTTCACTTGTCTGCTGTCATCAGTTCTGAAGCAGCTTTGACAAAGTTGCTTACTAAAGAAAGGTATGTGTCTCTCTGCCAAAACAGGCACGTAGAAAGCACCTGATCAGCAATTCCTAAACCGAGGATTGTGACCTAAATGATGTCATAACGACTGTGATTGGGAAGTACAAGGAATGCTGTTGTGTTTTGGTATTGCTCCCTGAAGTGAGATTAGAGCTCTGTAAATGTGCCTAGACACCCAAGTTGGGTAATTCTGCAGGTGGGAGTTTCAAGGCAGCATTTGGTTTGACCTTGTGCACAGTGGATGTTTTGAAGAAGTAAAGTTACAAAGAAACAGCTGCAGCTTCTCTTTCACCTGCTTTCCCATATTTAAATTCATATTATGAACTACTCAAGGTGGGGCTTCTTTCATACACAGAATGGTCCCTTAGTCTCCAGCTTAATATAAACTAAAAAATTTATTGATCACTGCACTGAGAGTTCCACTGTACCTTGAGGCTTCAGCTGTGCATAATGTTTGGTGAAAATGGGTGGATGGCTAAAAATTGAAGATATTATTGATCATTTTACTGAGAGTGGTGCTGAACCTTGAGGCTTCACTTGGTGCATATCTAGTGAAAATGGGTGGGTGGAGCACTAGCTTTCCAAATTTCAGCTACACAAACACTTCACAGCCATTTGAAATTTAACAGGGCTATTTTTTTTGTTTTGCTTTATTGTATTCTTGTTGATAAATTCACCTTAGCAGTTTTGAAACAAACTCCATGTGTGTTCCACTGTCCAGTGAGATAATCTTGGTGGTGACAGCTTGATCACTTGATCCATGTCCTAGGCCTTATTTGAATATAAGTTATGATACATTGAAGCACCCTCACAGAATAAATTATTGCATTTCTAGGGGTACTACATAGTTAAGGGGAAAAATAAATAGTTTCTGGCTTGAGAGCCTGTACACGGTATTGGAGGGCGAAAAATCTAAACATGACAGAGGTGGTGTTGCTGATGTAAGGAAAAAGAACTTTTGGGGTTTTGTTAAAGTTTGGGTTTCATCCTTCATCGTAGCTGAAAGGGGAGCTACGAGGGCTGCCTTTGTAGAAAGGTGGAGAGAAGGACTGAGAACATTTTTGTCACCTGTGAGAGCAGAGTCCTTGACAAGGAGAATCTGACTGTTAGGAAGTCTAGCAATAAGAGCTGAGATGCACCTGCAGAGTTAAAACAAACCAAGAAGAATTGTTTTTAATTTTTTTTTTAATGTAATAAAAGTGGATCAGTGACAAAAATATTCAAGTGACAAATATCAGAAGCCTCTACTACTTACTGCTGAGCATTTTTATCAAACCAAGTGAACATTGCTGAAGTACAAGGAACACAGATTCACTGACTTTGCTCAGTGTCGTGGGGTGATGTTACGAGGCTCCTTTATCCCACAGCCGCCTGCTCAGTGCCCCAGTCCCTGTATCTTTGGGGCGGGCCCGGGGCGCGGGGCTGGAGCCGCGAGGCCCCAGGTGCAGCGCAGTTCAACGGCTCCGCCCCACGGCCCGGGGGGAGCGGCGGGAGCCGGGCTGGGGGCAGGGAGCGCCCCGGCACCGCTGCGCTGCTCCCTCTCTCTTCTGGGGCTTTGGTTGCTCACTCCAGAGCGTCTCCTCCTAAAAATTTTGTCTCTAAAACCGGGACACACAGCTTTTAACAGCAGCAAAAGCAGAGGCAGTATCTTCTTCAGATCAGTTTATTCAAGGAGTTCAGTTTTTTATTTTAGAGTAAAAACACCACTTAGGATCTGGTGGTTCTAGTTTTGAATGGTCAGATAAACTACAAACAATCCATTCAGCTGTCTTACTGCATTTAGTACTTAATCAAATAAGAGGGGGTTTGGAGGAAAACATTTTAACTGTTTTCTACCTTGCCCCTTTTTTCCTTTAGGGAATATGGAAACTATTTAAGGGTTGTAATTTTGTTTGTATTTAATTTCTTCCTCAAATATTTAGATAAAAAGTGATAAAAGTATAAATAACTAAGCACATATATAACAAATCACATATGCAATCCTAACAATTTTTTAAAATGTTTTAAATGGCCAAGTGTTGAGTATTTGAGACACCTTATGTCTGCATCTCAAGTTTGCTGAAACTTGTATGGATACTGTGTTCTTATTAAGATCAAAAATCCTAGTCTAACAATAGCAACAAGTTGTTCATATCTTGTCAACAGATTTCTCTTAAGGGAATAAAAATTGCAACTGAAGATGTGATTAGAACACACGAATTGTTTTTTATGTGCTGGTATAAGTGATTTGGATTAAAACCTGAGTGTATAGGAAGGAGAAAAATCTGTTGCTCTGTTTGTTTTTAAAAATTAGTTTAAGTCATCTTTGGTGTGTGTGTACAGAGGATTGTCAGCAAGAACCTGCCTGTTGCTCTGCAGACACCACCTCATTCCAGATGTGTTTTATGCATCTGATGCAATGCCCAACAATCATCCACTGCTATCAGATTTTTCTGTTCTTCAGTGAAGGTGTGATGGGTCTGGCAAACATAGTATTCTTGTGTTGGCCTATGGAGTGTACAGTTCTTAATGAAGCTACCCCATTGGAGGTCGTGTATTACTGCTCTGTATTGTGCATTACAGTAGCACCCTTGAAGCAAATTAAGTTTCTGTTATGTAAAGTGGTACACAAATATGCAGCAGGTGATATTTCCCACCTGAGCATTCACATTTACTTACAAGCAAGTGAAGAAATCAAATTAACCCGAAAGTAGGAATCTTCATTGAAAACACAGAAATCATTTGATTTGAAAAAATAATAGTATTTCACTGAAAGGTACAATAAACCAACTGTTAAGAACCTACAGCCAAAGTCTGTTCCTGGAGGGAGGAAAAAAGTGGGTAAGGAAGAGTGGTAAAGAAAGATTAGTGAACTAGGTAGATGTGTGTTCCTAACTGAAGCATAATTACATTCTTGCTACTAGAGCACAGTGCATAAGATTTCATTATTTTAATCTTTCTCTAATTATTGTTATTCCTGGTTAACAGAAATGGTAGCACCTGAGATGTCACAACTTCAATGTTTATAAAATGGGGCATGAGTGAAGTCTAGCTTTTATCTTTTTAAAGCTGGCTCAGGCGTGCTTTAAGTGCAAGCACTTTATAACCATTTCACCCACTAAGTACCTCCTCTTGAAAAAGAAAAAATATTTTGCCGAAGTATGATCTTCATCTATTGTGGTACTTAAGCTGTGTTATAAGCAATTTTGAATTTTGGAGGTGGCTTCTAGTTCCAGCAAGTATCAAACCCAGGCCTTTGGATGGAGGGAAAGCTGTATGAACATTGGATGTGGGTGCAGGTGTAGCTGTGGGAGTTGGTGCTGCTAGAAGGGTGTCCTGACTTTTGAGGATGGAGTATGGCAGGGATGCTCAGTGCCTGCTTCCAGCCAGGTGATTGTGAGGGACCAGATGTGGATATCAGGTGTTCTTTTTCAGGGCTGGAGAGTATATGGGAGAAATAAAAAGCATTCAGAGGAAGCAATTTTCCAGATTTGTGCTGCACTGCCAGGGGCATCACTGGGCTCTGACATGGTTCTGCCTTGAGCTGAGCCAAATCAAGTTCAGAACTGTAGGATTTTTCAGATGGGGATTCTGTTGCTGTTCTTTTCCTGATTCTAGGTTTTTTAGGTTAATTTTAAGTAAATGTCTGTTGCTATGATGCAGCCAGTATTAGAAACAGAATTCAGATGGGTTGACTTTCCGTCGCAGGACCCTGCCCCCGAAGGCAGACAAAAGGCAGAATTTACAGCATAGCAACATCCCTTGCATGTCACTCATACCACGTCTGCTTTCTTATCACAGAAGCTTCAAGTCCTGTAACAGGCCAGCGTGGTTTGAGATACCCTCCAGCTGTTTTGTTATTTGTTAGTTTGATTTTGTTCCTCCCCTGAGATGTCTTTATTGGTTTATTATCATGTATCTTCCTTTCATGATTGGTTAATTCTGTTATCTCTACCTCATGATGTAATACCTTAAAACTGACTGCCAGAGAGCAAACCAGGGTCTCTCTGTTCGGCTCCCCTTCAAGTAACTGCCTCCCTGTCCCCCCGAGGGCAGGAGGAAATAAACTTGGAATGCAGCTAACAGAGTTTCCGACTCTTTCCTCCTCGCCTTCCGCCGCTGGCTTGATAAACAGCAAGAACTACTTGCTGTTGGGATGGCGTTGGGCTGCACCGGCAAACTGAGGCACGCAAACCTCAGTTACCATCAATCCTTCAGTCGCTGGTTCGCGCGGGCATCGGACCTCGTTTACCTGCGAGCCAGGCTGGAAACAAGCCTGGCGAGCTGCAAATGTCACAGTTACATATTTGGAAACAGTGTAGCCTAGCATAGGCCTACAGTCTGATGCTCTTATCTGGAATTTTGTTCTGAGAGATGTACAAACACAGAATAAAAAAAGGTGTAATGGTCCTTGAGTTTACGAGTTTTTGGGATTGAAGTAAAAAATATTAGGTTCATCAGTATTTTTTTTTCTGAAAGTGCTTTCTGGGGAATATTAAGTTCAGTATAAACTGTTTTCATAAAAACAGGACACTCGAAATGAAATGAAAGTTGGAGCCATGTGTTTAAACATCTAGTTCAGGAAAAGACCATGTTTGTGTCAATATACTGTATTTTTCCCTCTTCATGTCTTCAGTACAGTAATGTTTTTGAGTGCAGTGGTAAATCAGTTTGTATATAGGGTATATATATATAAAAGTTCCTGAGGCCTTGTCTTAATAGGTGTTTACAGATTTCATCTTTATCCTTCATCTCTTCCTTTCACATAATTTTTGTGAAATGGAATGTTACTGGTCTTAGATGTTGCTTTTCCAAATGCAAGGGTTGTACTTCTTGAACTGTGTCATACTTGCTCCCTCTCAGCTGAGTGAACCAAATAACCACAGGGTTAATTTCTGTTTTCTAGCTATTAGTTTAGGAGGAAACCTCAGCTTGCAAACCTTTGAAATGTTCATTTTGCCATTTCTGCATTCTTATGAAAGATGGTAGAAGAACCAGAAAACGTCATGCTTGTCTTAGGATTTGTAAAATGAGAACCATATGAATTGTTTCAAGATTTAAATTTATATTCTAGTTCTTTACTCTTTAGGTTTTTACCTGTAAGTGGTCACTAGCACGCTCTTAACTACTTCAGTTTTTAAAAATTACATAATTGGTATTTTTCTTCACAGGGAGAAGAGAATTTATCCAAAGATTAAAACTTGAAGCAACCTTGAATGTGCATGATGGATGTGTAAGTCACTTGTTGCTTTTTTGTTTGTTAAAAACTGTTAAACTGTGATTTCGTTGCCATGGTAACAGTCCCTTAACTTAAAAAGGCAAATGTATTTGTATATTAAAGCTGAGCAGGACCACTCTGCTTGTTGAGACCTACATCTGAATTCTCTAGCTATTTGTTTCTTCTTGAATATCTGACACTTTATCTTTGAAGCAAAACAAAATCCCATTCCTGTACCTTAATGCTGTGTCTACTGCTGAATGAATTAATCTCTCCTGCCAGTTAAACACATTCTTACCTTTTAAGTTCAGACTCATCTTAAACCTTGAAATGAAGTCTTTTTTGTTGTTGTTGTTATACTGTGTTGACTTTAAACTTTATTAGTGTTTTGAGTGATTTATTTTCCAGTTCTAAAAAGCAAATCATCAAGGGCTACATGCTGACTTAAAGAGACAATGAAAACAAAAATAAGCCTTCCTGAAAGGCAATAACATAACTTGAAATATTGCTTATTTAAATATTAATTTTTGGAAGTGGTCCAAATATTTTAAGCTATATCCTTTTAAATAAAAGGTTTTACCTAAAGTGGGTTCAGGACAAAGAGAGTGCCATGTTACCTTTGAGGACTAGAGCAGAAATTCGTGGTTGTTAAAGTCTTTGTTGTACAGGATACCTGAAAAATGAAAGTATTCTATAAAAAAAATGAAAATCTAAGTGTAGCTTTCATACTTTACCATGAATATTTCTAAAGCTGTTCAAATGGAAGGATTATTTTAGCTTGAGTTGCTTGGACTTTTCATTAAGGAGTGTTAGATTTGTTAACTAACACAGTAGTAGTTTTAAGGAACAAGTGTTGTTAACATTCAGCCTTCTTGAGATCAGAAGTATGATTTTGATATGCCTATGTTTTTGTGAGCCTGGAAAGTCTGGGAAAGGCAAGGATTAGAATTGCTGTATATAAAATGTGAGCTGCTTTTCCTGTACTGACTACCATTATGAGCTTATGTTCTGGTACAGATGGTGTTGGTGTAATGCAACAAATACATGGATTTCTCTTTTTTTTTTTAAAGAAATGTTACAACAATGATGATGTAAGGTCTCTTCCAACTCAAACAACTCTATGATACTATGTGTATTTATTAATTTTATTCAAGATTGTAACAGTGATGTTTTACTTTAGAATTTCTTCTCTAGTAGTTTTTCGTCTCCTCAAATACTTAAGATGAAATTTTTCAAGTTTCTTTTCCTGAAGTTGATTGGGGTTTTTTATTTATTTTTTCTTTATTTCCTTGTAAAAATAGTATTTTTTTCCTATTAAAACAGAAGACAGGAAAACAGTATTTGTTCACTACTTGTTAAAAATTAAGTGACTGATCGCAATTTCAATTATCTGCCTCTGTGTCATGTAATAGAAATTGCAGATTTGGTGTTGGCTGTTGGTATTGCTTGGCACTACGTGATGGATATGTAGTTGAAAATAATCTTGATTTGATTGTGTTAGCTTTTAAAGTATGCTTTAACATATGGCCTAATTGTTTCTGTGGGTGGAAAATGCTTTAATTGTAAACTTAGAGCATGATTTGCAGGTGTTTGAAATACTACAGTATTTAAATACTACAGTTTGAAAAAATGTCTTCAGAAGTTAAATTTGCTCAGAACTCTCCACCTTTAAAGAATGGGCTGTGGGGAGTTCTTACCTCATTTATTGTGTGGTCTTTTGCAAGGAATAATCTTTTATGGATAGCAATCACTCAGTATGATTTCTTACTATTTGCTTAAAAAAAATCTGTGAAATAGAAGTCAATGAAATTACAATGCTTATACTGATTGAACTGCTTATTACCATCACTAGTAATTAGGCTCTTTTTTTTTTCCTTTTCTTCCCACAACTGCTGACTCAGCATGCATTTCAAATATGGGGAATGAATGCCATATTGTCCTATTAAAGGGTGTTTCTGGGCTTGGATTATGGGTGGTTGGGGTCTTTTTTATGAGGGTTGGATGGCAGGGGTTTGGGGTTTTCTTTGGTTGCTATTTGGTTGATTGGAGTCTTTAAGAAGTTTTGCATTGTTCTGTTGAATAAGTTGTGACTTATATTTTCTGTATAAAGCATGCTGTGTAATTGGACACGGTGGACAATTTACTTAAGGCAAGAAACTTTTTTACTAATAGAGGATAAAAGTAAAGTCCAAGTTCCTGCCTGTTATACAAAAGAGAGATCCTGTGGGAGATACAACTGTGTGTATAACCATACCCAGGCAGGATAGCTGTGAAGAAGGGAATATTCTATGAATTACTTCACATGTCCATGCTCTAGTAGCAGTAATATTGCCATAGCGCCTTTTCATTTAAAAATTGAAAATTTTCACCTTTTGTTTCTTTGAAACAGTCCTGTTTTCCCCTTGGTTTGAAGACACAGTCTCTAGCAGTAGTTTGTGAAGTAATTGAATTGGTTCTACAGAGTTATTGATGTCTGCTTGTAGCCTTGTCATCCTTCCAGGGCAGGATTTGCCTCTTTCAACAAGGTTCACATGGTCAAATTCAGTAAGATCATTTGTATGGCAGAACTTGCCATTTTCTGTGTTAGCTCTAAAGAGAGCTTAAGAAGATGAGGAAATGTACAGAGTTAGGTGAGCTGTTGTGGATGAATTGATTAAATCCAAAGGAGAAATGTTGAAAGAGAAGCAATCTGGACCAGCAGCGATGAAGTGTGAGAAAAGTAGAGGATAAAGCAACTCTAAACCATATTGAATTGCAGTAAAAATACAGCTTATTTTCTTCTCATTTTGGTCCTGGGAAAGCTGAGGAAGGTTGAAATGCAGGATGTAGATGGAGCATTTGACAGGAGTAAATACTAGATTTTAAAATAAAGATGATTTCCTGAAGGAGTAATTTCTCATTTCTATGTATAGGCATTCAGATCAATAACAAACGAGCATCCTTCATAGCATGCATCTCCTTCAGGATGGCACTTGGGAACAAGTCATTTTTAGGTGTAGTCCTCAAATCCAGGCATAAATCAGCATAAGGAATTCGTGTTTTGTTAGAAACGCAGTTCCTGGTATTCTGGATATCTACAGCCATTTTTATTTCTTTTGTTCTGTTGCTTGTATTCTGTTAATCTCTTCTGTTCGCAAAAGAGTTGATTCTGTTGTCACTTTGCACAGAAGCGAGGAGTTTGCTTTTTCAGTTTTTATGGACTGGCTGCACTGCCTCCTGCATTGTCTTTGAGGAAAACAGAGATAGTAAATTTATATCTGAATAATTGACTAATAAATCAAAAGTGCCCGCTGCCTCCTTGCAAGGCTAGATGAGTGACAAATGAAATTAGATACAATTAATAATGTGGAGTACTTAATAGAAAAAAGCTTATTACACACCCTTTGACTTTTCTTACCTTGTTAGTAATTGTCTGTTGTTTGTGTTCGATGTATCCTTTCTTTTGGCTCCAACACCCTTTCCCAAGATTTCCAAACCCTCAGTGTAGGAACTGTTACATTATGCTTTTATTTGGGTGTTGAGTGGCAGTGCTGGTAGTACGAACATGTAGCTTTTTCAAAATAAAAACCAGTTTTCTTGCCAGTCCTCATTTTACATTACATTTTAATAGCGAGTTTGCTGCAATGGAATGAGACAAGGATTTTATTTTTATTCTGGTTTTGTTGAGTATCTGTTTTTAGTGATCCATATGCAAATTTATTGGGGTTATTCAATGCTGATCAGTAGGTTGTACCAAACACTGTGTGTATTGACTGGAAAGTCTCTGAAAAAAAACCAAAACAAGCTTACTTGACTGAAAATCTTTGTTACTTTTTAACTTATTTATTGTCAGTAATGTTGAGAAGGTGATTGGGTACAGAATAAAAAGCCTGTTTAGTTACAGACCTCTGGTACACATTTGGTTATGTCATCTTACTTCAGGATTCTTTTGAACCAACTTTGGTCTGGGTAGGGTGTATTGAAATTGCTCAACTGAGGCAATTGTTGCAATGAAATTGGAATTTGGGAGGAGAATGATTGATGTCTTGTGTAGGCTTGTGATGCTGCAATTTCAATAATCTTGTTTCCCCTTTGCATCTTCAATGTTTTCTCTGTTTTGCTGTCCATCAGATTTTGGGTTTGTATGTAAATATACACATCCACCCCCTCAATTTGTTTAATTTTTGGGCTAACTCTTCTTTCTCCCATCATGACTTAAAATTTTTCTGTTGCCTCCTTGTTTTTTCAGTGTTTTGTTCTTGTTTCTATTCCTGTACTTTTACATTAGCATTTTGGTTTCTTTAGGGCAATGATAATAATATTTTTCTGCCTGAGAGGAAACGTAGATAAAAATAAACATTGCTGGGTTGTGTGTTTGCCCTTGCTGTAGTACTGTGCAATGTTTGACAACATTTTAGAGTACAGCCATTGTCAGGACAGGTTATTTCAATGATAGATGGTTCTGGGGGCTAACTGAAATTGTGGTTCTTGGTGATTGACAGCCAGAGTTATAAATTCATAAGAGTAGCCATGCAAGGTCATACCAAAGCTCAGTGGAGACGGGTAACTTGGCCCTGAGAGTGGCCAGCACATATTTTTGAAGGAAGTTGAGGCAGGGCAAGCAGGCTATATTTGATGGGTGTTCTAGAGAACACATCACACTTTAATGGGCAGATGGAGGTGGAAGCTGCACCTTTCTTTCTGACCATTTTTCTTTGATGAATATGTAAATTCCTCCACTTCTGGTGTTTAGGGTGTTCCACAACAATGATTTCCAGTTTCATTAAAAAGCCGTGTATCATCTGATGGTTTCATTTAAGGCTTTCCATTTCCTGTACTGTGAAGATCCACAGAAAATTATTTCTTACTTTTTCCATGTCACTCATGTTTTCATAAGCTTCTATCATATCCCTTCCCTAGAGTGGTACAAATTATTTGCTTCTTGCAATAAAAAGTTTTAGATATCTCTATGTAATAGATACCCCAGTAATTCCTTGTCATAATTTCTCTTTCCAAATGGGCAGTAATAGAAATGGAGAATACAGGAGCGGGATGCGAGCCCAAACTGCATAGTGTGGAAGACGTGGGATTGCCATGCATGGATGTATACCCTGCTCTTCTGTGCATTTCCTAATAAATCCTCACAATATCTGCTGCTGAGCACTGAGCTAACCCTGGCATAGGCATGATTGTTTAACAGCAAGATCTCTCCTCAAGTTCTTCCACCTGAGAATATCAAGGTGGTGGTGTCCCTGTGATGCACCTGGAACTGCTAACTCGGATTTTGCGACTAACCCCAACTAAACTTGCCATTAAAACAGTAACTGGAATGGGTGTATTTATTTTAAACAAAAATTACTTTTGTTTGGGGGGGCTCAGAGTGAAACATTTGAATAAAAAAAAAAAATAGAAGGCATAAGAAAATATTTTAGAACAAAGTGGGTTTTTTAGCAATTCTGTAGTCCACTCTGATACATCACACTAAGGCAGCTGTTCTGCCAACAGAATCTAGCCAGCAGAGAATGGTGATGGCTGCAGTTTGACACTTGAAGGTATTTTAGAAGCTTACTTGAAATAATGATGGTCTTGCATGCAGTCTTTGGTGCTTGTGCATGAGCTGCTGCTTGGAGGATACTTTTTGAGCTTCCTGGACTTTGAGTGCTTTCACAGCTTTGTTTCACTGACACATTATTAAGCACAGTCTTGTGAAAAGGAGAATTGATAAGGAAATGTATTGTAAAGCTCTCCCAATACAATTCTGTACCTCACTGTAGGATTCTTCTTTCCCAGCGTACTCACACTTTTCAAAAGGGATCTGGGATGGATTCTGCAGTGCTTTGCCCTGAGAAGGTGTGGTCACTGAAAAGTGTGCAAAGCAATGGATGGTCAGAATTTGGATATGGTGAAGATACAATAACGAGAGCACTGTGATGCCCTCCAGTTCAAATTCAGAGAACTCTCTGTGGAGTAGATTTGGTACATTAAAGCACCTGAATATGTAAAATTGTGGCTACTGTGGGAAGCTTAATTTACCTGATGAACTCTTCAGGAGCAGAGGGAGTAATTGAGATGCCATAGGTGAAGCAGGTGATTCCCTTATCAATTTGTTTTAAAAACACAGTTTTTTTTTTTTATGCTAGCTGCTTAGAAATTACATCATTTCAGTTGAATTTGTTAACTCCTATTTCTGTAGTGTTGGATGAGTATTGATGTTTTAGTATGGTGAAAATTGAATTAATGTAAGTCTAAACAACTTTTTTTTTTTTAATTCATGCAGGTGAATACAATTTGCTGGAATGATACAGGAGAATATATCTTATCTGGTTCAGATGACACCAACCTGGTAATTAGTAATCCCTACAGCAGAAAGGTAGGTTTGTTTGTGGCTGCTAATTTTCAAATAGGATACAAGTTATTATTTTTCAACTTACTAAAGATATTTTTCAATATATCAGTTTTCAGTTATTAATTATTATGTGACAAAGATAATATGCACTTCCTAGTGTTTATAAATGGGAATAAAGCTTCACAGTGCCTTAAAACCTTAGAGTTCTAATCCTTTGCGACATTGGTGTTATCCCATTTTATGGTACATGGCCAAGCACAAAGGGAACATGGTCTCACCACAGATTAGTGTCAGAACCAGCAATAGGATTCAGTAATTCTCATGAAATCTTGTAGTGAGATAAACTGTTTTCCTCTCACTTCAGTTTTAAAATACTGTATTAGCTTTTGCTCTGTGTAATGTACTGAATTGTCTTTCTACATAACGTTGTTGGGGTGCCAATCTTGATTAAAATAGCTCCCTCCAATTTAAAATTATATTGCCTGGTGTGTGCCTGCATGTGGATGGAGAATAATTTGTACTGAAATAAGGCTTACAACGCAGCTGAAAGACTCCCAGTAGTGCCAGCTGGCATCCATCAGGTAGTGGCACTGTCCCACACTTTTCTCTTGAAGGAACTGCTGTTAGTTTGGTAGAACAGATGCTCTGAACTGTGTCCTCTCAGAGGCTGACAATTAAACCCTGAGGACATGCTCAAAAATTAAATGTGTGGGAGAAACAAAATGTGTGGTTGGTATGGTGGAAGAGAGTTTGAGTAGAAAACAATATTTTGCTTTCCTGAAGGGTTGTAGTGGGTAATAATATGGAGTGTTGCCTGTACCTATAGGTACCTTTTGCTCACCTCCCAAATAAGCCATAGCTTCCAAACTTCATCTCTTCCTTTCAATTACTGACAAAGTTCAGATCAGTATCACTAGATAGGGTTTCTCTGGGACTGGGAGTTCTGCTGGAAAAGAGGTATCCAAGAGAAGTGGATAATGGATATGTTCCAAAGGGAGTGTTGGTGGAGAGACTTGCAGAGTAAGAATTTTTCATGCAGATAAAGGATGTTCAATGTTATTTATTGGGCAGAGTTTATTTTAATATCCCGCTATGGGATAGTTGCTTATTATAGGTTTTACATTAAAATATTGTAGTATTTTAAAAGGTGCTGCAATTTTAGCTTTATGCTTTCATGGGACAATTTTTTCCCCTCCTGTTGTGTACTACTCCTCTACTTAAGCCTAATGAGGAATATGGGGGGTGTCTTGTTTTCTTTTTTTTTTTTTTTAGAGTTAGCTGAGTTATTTATTTATTGTAACACTAGAGATGTTTTTTAAATTATTTTTCCCCCAGTACATGCAAATGCAATTATAAAACAGCAGGTACCAGCAAGAAGACTCAATAATCAGTGTTATTCCTGAAAGGTACTAGAGATGTGATTTTTAATGAGTGTTACAATTGTGTTGGCTTATTTTCTCTGGCTTGAGTAAGAGAATCAATACAGGAAAAGGCAGAAGATTGGTATCAGAACTGTGCTGTAATTCTGTCATCTTGCCCAATACTCTTATCACCATATTTTCTGTTATGAGCTAGGTAGAGTAGCAAAAATAGACTTCAGACATCAATATTGTGTACCTTTCAGAATATGCAGATACAGTGTTAAACTTTTTTAGTGGGAATTATTTAAAAGGTGTGAAATAGCACTTCTGAAATGTTAGGCGTGAGCTGTTACTGACAGAGAAACTTCATTTGCAAAACACTTTCTTTGATTAAGTTAATTAAGTGGAAATTTGGAAGTAATTTTCATACTGTAAACAACTTGGTAAGTGGTTTTTTCCTAATGGAAGTAGTGAAAATGCAGTTTGGTTTAAGTGCTGCAGATGGGGGAAATAAGAATATAGTGTTCACTTGTCCATAGGAAAGCGTGTGGAGGTTTTTTCAGTTTTGGTAGACTAATAAGTATGTGAGGAAGGATAAAGAGTCACCACAAAGTCTTTAAAATCAGCTGTGATGGTGAAGTAAATCATATGCTTCTCTGCTTTACTGGAGATGAATGAAGAGACTAAGTCGAGTCTTGGTTTATTGCCCTGTAATCAAGTTCTTAAATTTTTATTTATTTTTGTCTAGTTTGTTAACATCCTTCCTTATAAACTTCAGTTCTCCTTTTCAGAGTGAATTTAAGAGTAACAATTTTTAAAGTCTATAAAGTTGGCTTGGATTAAAGTGCCTTGTTCTTCTTGACTTAAAATATTCCAGATCTTCTAAGTCTCTCCTCACTGACATGCTGGGTGGCTGCACCATCACCCTGACTTAAGTTTCACTTGGAGAAATGTGATGTGGTGTGTAACCAGCATTGCAAAAACAAAAGGTGGCAGCTGCATTCCAGCCCTTGTATTTTGCAGACTACTTTGTGCAAGTGCCTGAGCAAATCTCTCTTGCAGAACCTCTTTGTTCTCAGAAGAAATTTGGTGTAAGGGCAGCTTCTCTGTTCTGTTGTATTGAACTGTAGGTCCCTGGCAGCCTGTGCATAGGCTGTATTTCACAGTCTGAGTTATTTTCCCATTGTTTATTTGCTTGGAAAACATTGACCTGACACAGCCTTCCTTTTGCTTTGTTCTTTAGGTTCTCACAACAATTCGCTCAGGACACAGGGCCAATATTTTCAGTGCAAAGTTCTTACCATGCACCAATGACAAACAGATTGTTTCTTGTTCTGGAGATGGAGTCATTTTCTACACGAATGTTGAACAGGATGCAGAGACCAACAGGCAATGCCAGTACACCTGCCACTATGGGACTACCTACGAGGTACCTCACAAAATGCATCTTATTTTTGAGATGAGGAAAATACATATTTTGTTCTTTTGTTGCCCAAGATTTTAACCAGACTGCTGAAAACTTTGTTTCAGTGAGAGTTACAGAACTTTTCTTCTGTCTTTTTTGAGGAGGTTTTTTTTTCCCTCCTGAAGTAGGCTTGAACAGAGAAATGTGCTCAATTAAATTGAGAACTTTCCAAAGAGTGGTGCTATTAAGACCATTTTGCAAATATTAATTCACCTTCACTGAATGAATGTTCTGCAGAGCAAAAGAGATTTAAATTGTGCTGTGAATTTCTTCCTGAAGTAGATTGGGGGGTGGGGGCAGTTGCTGTTTTGCATTTTTATTTTTATTCTTTTCCCCCTGCCTCTCCCCCCTTCCCTGAACTTTTCAGCAGTTTTATGCCTTTTTCACAATTTAAATCCTTCTAAGAAATGCTTATTTCAGCATGTGTGAACAACTTAATCTGAAAAATGTGTTTACAGTTGTAGATAATTTTTCTATTATGTATTCTAGTTAACTCTTTAGGTGTAAATTTAGCCACAGTGTTTGCAGTCCTGCCTTGGAAGCTTTGTTCATACAAGTTAGGCAAGTGAGGAAGCAAAGTGTTTCTTAAGTCAGGAAGATAATAAGATTTATTGTTCTATCTGCTTCTTTTAATGACAGCAAAAGCTGCTGCTTGCAAAACTTACTGTGCTTAAAACAGAAAAAGTACTGCAATTTTTTTCTTAGGTTATAAATATTCCTGTTTCTTTCACTATTTATTTGTTGAGGTTTTTAACACCAACACAGTACACACAGAGGAAAAAAAACCCAAGTTCGTTGCTTTTTTAACTATTCAGCTCAGATTTCATAGCAAGCTTTTAGATATCTTTCTTTGCATGTTAAGTGAACAAAATCTTTAAAAACTTCTCATAAAAAAAATTGGATTGTGTGAAAAAAGGAAGCAGCTGAAGTACTGCCAGAGTAAATTTTTGTTCACGTAGTAAAAGTGTCCTTATGGGTGTAATTACACCAATTACATTTGCCTGCTATATTGCACAGTCAAAATGGTCTTATTTGGGATGATTTTTATTCAGCAATAATGTTGAGAGGGCATTATTGTTGTTTTGAATGACAGGAGTGTGATACAGTTTTGGTTGTTCATGCTGCTTTTAAACACAGTTAATGGAAGGAATATCAAGACCTCTATATGACATTGACTATTGTAACAACTCTGTCTCTTTTTGAAGCTATTTTTCTTATCCTGTTTTGCACTGAGGTTTAACATAGCTAAATTTGAGCTCTCTTCAAAAAGATGTGTTTATAGTACATTTCGGGAGATACTTTTTACAAAGGAAATAAATGCTGTTGCTATGTCTTAAACCTGATATTTGAACATAAATTTCATCTGTTTTGTGGCATAACAGACCCTTTTTTGAAAATGTAATAGAGCAAGTAGCAGGGGGTTTAAGCAAATGGCTGAGACACAGCTTCAGGTTCTGACATAACCCAGCTTTGTAGTTGAGAAGTTCATGGAGTGGGGAGAGAATTTCTAAATATTGTGACGTTACTGCCCAGCTGTATGTAACCACATCGTCATGTTAAATATAGAACTTTGACTCACTGGGTTCTCTAAATAACAAAAGCTAAAAGCTGCCCCTGAGGTACCAATTCTAAAATTGAATGTGGTTTGAATTTATACAGTTCTTGGAGTTTGTGGCAGTTCAAGACGTTGCAAAAACATGAAGCAGAGGAATGTGGAAATTGGTGTAGATTGTTGTAAACTGTGAGATAACTGTACAATTGTTTTTAGTTCTGAGTGAGAATAGAATAAGTAGAGGGAGAAGTTCTTGAGATGTGTTTCTGAAGAACTTATTGTTTGTACAAGGCCATGACAAGTTTGTTTTTACTCAGCCAAATGCTTTCTTTTATTGCCGTTCATGTGAATTGCATTTCAGAAAGAGATTGTACTTTTATGTACTTTTATACTCTTACTTTCCTGTTTTAAGTACAGTAAAATGATCATATAGCTATACACTTTTAAAGTTAAGTAGCAAACAAGTTTTTAGTTAGTAAAAAAATAATTTTCTATCTAGAATGTGTACTTGTTGAACTTAAATGTAGTAATATTGACTCAATTATTGGAGCTTGCACTTCTCCGTTTCTCTGGTTTAGTGCTTCTAAAGTACTTAGGATGTTTATAAGCACCAAGCATAAAAGTTGCCATGTGCAAGTAATATTACATGTATAGGGTGAAATAGCATCAGTGTGAACAAAAATAAAATACAGCTACTAGAAATAAGAGCTTGCCACATTCAGCAACATTATTGGAGCAAAATGTTTTCACTGAAAGCTCTGCTTAATTGAAGAACAGTTGCTGGTTTTTATAGCTACGCAAATAAAGTTAATTTGAATGAAATGTGTAGTGAAAATCAGCCTTTTCAGTATGTGACACTGGTATATTGAGGAATAGTGGTCATAGCTCAGAAGTTTATTGCTCTACTGATATTCAAACCTTGGCTTTGTTCTGCAAATTAAACTTCTTATTTGGCACAGCAAGCATTGTTTCAGTTATTGTACTGAGCATTACAAGAGAGGCTGGATCCTTCAGCTGTTACCTTTGTAACCCCACTTCAGGTAGAGAGATTTGCAGATATCCATAGGTTACTTTTATTAAGAGTTTTGGGAAGTGTGGGGGGATAAATCATCACATTAAAAATGTTAAAGAATCACTCATACTCTGTGTGCAATGAGTGTATTACACTATTAACCATTTTTGTTGCTTTATAAATTTCTACTCATAGTAGCAGGAGTGTAGGAAAAGAAAAATACTGCCACAATATTCTCTGTTTTCTGTTTTAAGAGACAGAGTGTAAAAAAACCTGGCATTTTCTGTGTATTCATTGACCTGTGGAATTCAGGTCATATTTAACATTATGGTCACTTGCCTTTTTATTTTGTCTTGAGGAGGCTTTGAGTGAAGCCATTCATGTGAGACTCCATCAGAGTCATCCCTAGTTGGAGAAAGGTGAGCTTAGGAAAATGGTTCAATACGGTGCTCTTTAAAAAAAAATTAAGAAAAAAATTGCAGTGAGGAGGTAGGTTGGTAACAGCCTTTAATGCAGACTTGCTGCAGGGAGCTACCTAGAAAGTAAAGGAATGGCCCAATAGGATTAAAAGCCATTTAGTATTTTCAAGGCATTCAGACTTCTGAAGATTTTCTTTGTAATTGTCTCCTATTACTTGATAGAGAGTAAACTGAGCTTTTGTTGAACTGTTGCAGCAAACTGATAAGTTATCTGAAAAGCGATTGCAGTAAATGAATGTTGTGTATTAAAAGATAACAGAAACAACTGTAAGCCTTGACCTATGGATATTTAATCTTATGTGACATTTAAAAGTTTCCTTTGGCTTCAACAGTTCGAACCTTTTCTTGAAAATGAAGAAACATCATCAGTTTTTCAATTTTTCTTATTACTTCACTGAAAAGCTTGACTTGAGTCCTAATTGTCTTAGTGCTGCTCAAAATATTGATGCTTTTTCTTTTAAATTAATGCTATTTCTGGAAGTATTAATAATCTTATTTTTACTTTCTTTGGAGCAGATTATGACAGTACCAAATGATCCCTACACTTTCCTCTCCTGTGGTGAGGATGGCACCGTGAGATGGTTTGATACTCGAATCAAAACAAGTTGCACAAAGGAAGATTGTAAAGATGTAAGAATGAAACCTTTTAATAAAGATGACTTTAAAAATAATCTTTTGATAAAGATATCCTGAATGTAGAGCTGTGCATCACACAAACACAGGATATGAGTTCTGGTAAAACTTCTAGAAATAATAGATTTCAGGGTTGTTGATGGAGATGACATTTTTCCCAAGAAACAGTAAAAGTTTGTGGAGTCTTTTTTTATTTTTATTTTTTAATTTTAATATCTCTCTTATTTTATAAGCTTTGGTATGAGGCTTCAGATACGGTCTGAAGGTTTTCAGACCAAAAAAGATTCGTCTGTTGAAATTGAATCTCTTAGTCTGGTTTACACTAATAAAGTAGAGTGCAGAACTGGAGGCAAAAAATGAGCCTTGAGAATCACCTGCAGCCTTGTGTTCTTGAGCATCCTTTGTCCCTCTGTAAGAAAAGATTTGGTAATAAATTAAATTAACGTCACTGGTATGACCCTGGAAGGCAAGGTGGTGGTGCCGTCCACTGTGTTTGAATTTTAGAAACAATTTTAATATTGAATTAGAACAAAATTACCGAAATATGTATTGCTAGTCTCGATTAATTTTGTTCAGCCTTGTGCACATTTACCAGTTTTAGCGGTTTCTTTCATTTTTTCCCCTCTATCCAGTTATCTGCCTGTAGATGGAACCTACTCTGATCCTTTAATTAATTTAAACTGTTTCTGCATATTTAGTACTCTTCTGCCTCCACAGTTGTGTTTCCATAAGAAAATCCAAGGTGCAAGGTAGCTTATAAATCTGTAATTTTTAGCTTATATATTTTAAAATGTTGTTCCCATGTGTTTGGTTTGGTTTCTTTTTTAGCTGTTCTGGGGCCAGTTTTCTTTCTCTGGTAGCTTTCCTTCTGCGCAGGGGCTTTTCTGATAACACATTTATCATCTGTCTTCACAGGGCCAGACTCATTTTCTCAAAATCTCCTTGACTAAGGGAGGGGCCTGTGTCATGAAACAAACAAAAAAAAACCAAACCAAACCAAAACAAAAAAGAATTATACTTCAAATGTTCAGAGCTATTATTTCAATGCTGCATTTTTGTGTGTTGCAGGATATTTTAATAAACTGTCGTCGTGCTGCCACCTCTGTCGCTATCTGTCCACCCATCCCCTACTATCTGGCTGTGGGCTGTTCTGACAGCTCAGTGAGGATCTATGACAGGAGAATGCTTGGCACAAGGGCAACAGGTAGGAACCACACTCCGCAGTGAGCATTTCTACCCCCTGGCAGTGCCAAATTCAGGTTATTTTCAAAACAGATGGTGAATGACTCAAGCGTAACACTGCAGAAGTGTAGCTTTCTTCTCTGGGAACTATGGTTTTGGTAATAGTCATTTCGCTCTGCTATTTGCTAATGCAGAAATCTCCAAGGAAGTAAACCTAATCTCTTCATGCATCTTAGAATGCACTGTATACTGAATGCAGAAAAAGACCTTTTGTAATGTCTCTTATTTTGTCCTGAAACGCGTGATTCCAGGATTCCAAAAAGCTGGAGATTGCAGCCTCCAGTGGTCCACCCAAATTTTAATTAAGTTCTTGTCTGGTACTCTATTATGCTGGAACTTGATGCTTCTTGCGTGAGGAGATCTTATGAACTCCATAATATCCTGCACTGTGCTTGCCTTTGCAGCAGTTATTGCTTTATCTAATACAATTTCACTGAAAAGCTGCGAATTCTCCAGGTGAAAGCTGGCATGCTTCAGATGCTTACCTAAAGATTTTATTAAAAAAATTCAGGTGCACAAAAATGTGTTATATCCTTCTAACATACCTCTTGGTTATAATGTATGCTCAGTGTTTGTTTGGACACATAGGAATTAATAATACAGCTGTGACGTTCACGTCAATAAGCAGTGGCACAAAATCTGTCATTTTGTGCAGCATTTTCGTGTTGATGATTGTGGTGGAGGAGAAAGGGAACAGTAAAGATCACCAAACATAAAAAGATCCCTCTCATCAGGCTAACATTCTGTAGGAGCTCTCCCTTCCATCACAGTGGTCAGCAAAATTCTGTGAGAAGTGCCTGGGAACAGATTCTGGGGGCTGACTAAAATGTCCTCTGTGTGTGCTCTAGTATTGTACAGTACAAGAATAAGGTGAATTTGGCCTGGAGAGCAAATGAGAGAATAATCAAGATTCTGGAGACTTTTTTAAAAAATATTGATAATAGTGTTCTGTTGCATGTTTGGGTTTGTGTGGAGTTTTTGTTTTTTGGTTTTTATAAGAGGTCAAATATTCAGTGTCCAGTGAGCAAACTTAGATTTTCATGTGATCATTTCTGCCATGTAGGAAACAGTTACATGTCAAATTAGGAGGTTTTGGAACAGTCTGTTTTTCTCAGTGTTAGAGCTTCTTCTAGGTAACTTTTACCTGCTCACGAACTTGTAATTCTAGAATTTAGGATAGTTTTAGTGTTTGGATTGGAGGTGAGTGATCAGGAAAGCATGGTAAGTCCGATGTAGTGTATAGTTCTGCAGTTTCAAAGTGACAGTATTATTGTCTTGGAAGAAAAATCAGTATTTTTTTTTAAAAATTAGGTAGAAAAGATATCTATGCCCTAAATTTTTGAAGTTTCATGTACTGAATTCCTTCCTAATTTGTGTGTAGATATGGATTTGCATTATTATTTTGTGGTTTTTGGTTCTAAAATTTCCATTTGTACTGCATTTGAGAGACAGCATCCATACAACACCACGTGGTGGGTATGTGGGGCATTTTTGTGTGTGTGTTTTCATCTTTTATTTTTTGTAACGTACATAGCATTTGTAAACAAAAATAATAAAGACTGTGAAATCTGATATGTCATTCTCCACATCAAAATTATTGCAGAAACTATAGGATATGTAGCTTTTCCCTGGTTATCTTTTGTTGGATGCTAAATAAGGGGTTTACTGAAGCTGTTGAAAATTTGCAATAGTAAATGTGTAATTTTTTTCTTCCTCCTCTTTCCCCCCACACCTTTTTTTTTTTTTTTTTTTAAATAAAGGGAATTATGCTGGCAGGGGCACTGTTGGAATGGTGGCACGTTTTGTCCCTCCTCATCTCAACAACAAATCCTGCAGGGTAACATCCCTGTGTTACAGTGAAGATGGCCAAGAGATCCTTGTGAGCTACTCCTCAGATTACATTTACTTGTTTGATCCCAAGGATGACACAGCACGAGAACTTAAAGTCCCTTCTGCTGAAGAGAGAAGGGAAGAGGCAAGTGATTAAAATGCCCTCCTTTCACGTTTTATGTTTTTTAACTTGCAGAGCACAAGAAATACCATCAGTCGTGTTTCCCTTTAATCTCAAAATAATGTGGCTGGTCATAGACTGAGGTGTGACAAGTAGATTGTCACAAAAATTGTGTATTTTTAATACATACTTATTTAGGTATGTATGTATTTACAGTATTTTGTCACTCAGGTTTTCTTTCTTGTGTGGTTTCCCTCTCTTAGAGATGAGAAGGTATCTGCCTGAATCTTGGGTTATAACACCAGCAAGGGTGGCAGGTCACTCCTGTAATTGAGGTGTATGTTCTGTTATTTTTTATGCCATGAGAAGCATATTCCTTGAAATCAAATGTTAACACTCCTTGGTAAAAGTTATCATTTCATGGCAGATATGAGGGAGTACAAGATGTTTAGATCAAGGAGGTGAGCCACTGTTACTGAGCAGTTTTAAAATTTTCAAAACACAAGCAGCTGTTTATTATCAGCTCAGTTCCAATGGTGCTGACCCTTCCAGTCTTAATTTTCTGATCAATATTAAAAAATGCCTTTAACTACAGTGAAGTTGTTTCTGTCTCTCCCTGCACTCCTTCAACCATCCACTGCTTTTTTTTCTGGTGTTTTGCTCACCCTTCCACAAACTCTGTATCTCGAGTTCCTTGTCTTTAGTCTGAGGCCACAAGGGAGTTCACAACGAGTTGTCAGCATCCTGCTGTCCTCACCTGGAGGATCAATGCGATGATGATGATAATTTCTCTTTCCTCTTTGCTGTGAGAAGTGTGATGTTGACATTTTCTTCCTCCTTTTTCTTAGAATCTGTTTGGAGCCATTTTTATACATTTTCCAACACATTTGATGTGATGTGTTTTCTTAGTCAGCAATACAGCATGATTTTGCTTTTAAATGCTTATTCTTTGTCCTTGTTGTTATCCCTAAAAACATTGTTGCTTTGGTATTTTTATTTCAGCCTGGCTTGAAGTTGTATAGAGTAGAAGAAACGTAAAAACTTCTTCCTAAATCTGCTGGTAGAGTCATGAAAGTTGAAACTTTGATATGCTAGTACCACAGGGCCTTTGCATTCAGTTTAAAATTGTCAGCACAAGTTTTTGGTTGGTATCTTTGGTTGTTTTTTTTTGTTTGGCTTCTTGTTTTTTTTGTTAAGGCCAGAAATATCCAGCCAAGACACTTGATTTCAAACTCTGACCTGCCTTTCTAAATGAGCAAAGCACTCCCTGTTTCTCTTGAAGTTGCTGAAAGTAACACCGCCTATTTAGTGATTGCTGCAAAAGAAGTGTTATAAAAATTAAAAAGAAAATAGGTTAAAATAAATAGGTTAAAAATTAAACTGTAGTGTATTTGCATAAAGTTTCCTCTTTTTTTGTTAATGCCTGATTGTTTTTTCCTTTTGCTTAATTGCAAGTCCACATTTCGTTAAACTGAAGCTCCCATATAGTTTTTAATGTAAAGAGGTGAATATTTCTGCAGAATTCAGGCTGAAGTCAAGAAAACCTTAATCATTATCGATCACTACAGAAAGAGTCAATTACCATAATAAAGTTAGTTTAAAATAAAAGCTGCATTAGATCTGGGAGTCATTTATTTAGGCTGTTGAAGCTTAAACTCGTGCATTTTGTTGATAAGTGTTGTGCTTATTCATAGTTGATCTGAACATAAGGCTGACATTCTGTTTTTTGGTGACAGATATGAATTTGGATGACTTAAGAAAATTGAGATTTATATTTAGACTTAGAATCTTGTACTGTAGAACATAAATAGCTGTGTGATGCTTTTTTCTCTTTTTTTCTCTCCCCCAGTTACGTCAGCCTCCCGTTAAACGTCTGCGGCTCAGAGGGGATTGGTCAGATACTGGGCCAAGAGCAAGGCCTGAGAGTGAGAGAGAGAGAGATGGTAAAAGCATTTGCAGTTGGAGGGGGGTTGTTGTCCTTGCTGCTGTGTTTTGTTGGGTTTTTCTGTATTGGTTTGGTTTGGGTTTTATTTTCCAGTTTTTCTGAAGTATTCCCAAAATATGTGCTTCAGATTGTCCTTGTTTTAACAATCAGCCGAGCCTTAATACGGTTTTCTTGGAGTTTCACACAGAACTGCTATTGTACAATGACTTTTAGAATTGAAAATACTAAAAATGTTCTTACCAGAAAAATTATATTGCTTCATCAGTTAGGCTGATGTAAGTAAAGGAGAGCTTTTGTTCGTTGTCATTGCTTAGGGACTGACACCAGCACTTCTTTTTTTTTTGAGTCACACCTCACATGCACTCACAATTACATATGAAATGCTCTTTAATGGTTACATTAGGAGAGTGGAATTCAGAGCAATAGGATTCTAATATTATACTTTTCATTTTTATAATGTCATTTAGTCACACAGGTTGACTAATTTTTATGCTTATATTTTCCTGTTTATAATATATTACTCAGTTGCTTGAGATTTTAGTAAATAAAGCATTTCCAAAGCTATGCTTAGGTATCAAAAAATGGGCTACCAAAGCAGAGCAGAGCATTTTTTGTCACTCATCTTAATTTTCATCTAATAATGTGTTTCTGTTTAAATCTGACAAGCTGTGGGATTACAAGTATTTGATTCTAGTTCCCTTAAATCTTCCTCCCTTTTCTGCCTACAGTTTCCCTTTCCAGATTTTCTATGCTGGTGTTCTCATTTTCCTGCTTCTCCAAACTAGAATAGAAGTGTCTAGGATTCTGTACTTGACACAGGCAGTAGAAGATGCCTTTTAGGGAGAGAACATGAGCCTGCCCTCTTAACCTGTAGATAAAACTTCAGCTTTACTTGTTCTACAGGGGAGCAGAGTCCCAATGTCTCTCTGATGCAGAGGATGTCAGACATGCTGTCAAGGTGGTTTGAAGAAGCCAGTGAAGTTGCACAGAGCAATCGAGGACGGGGAAGATCACGGTCCAGAGGTGATTCCCTTCTTTTCAACAGTACAGATTAAGACGGAAATTGTGTTTTTAGTGGATGTGCAGGATTTGAATATCAGCCTTTCCTAGGTGTAAACAAAATTTTAGTGCACTGAAGAACTGAGCACATTTATTTGCCATAGGAATGGTAATGCAAAGGGATCTTTAGAGGCGCAGAGCAAGTTTACTTTTGAGCTCTTTTTCTCGCTTTTTTGTTTTATTTTTAATCAAAGGTGGGACTAATCGGACAGATGCTCCTGCTACTAATAACATGGCACCTAGTAGAGAATCAGAAACTGCAATGGAAGTAGATGGTTCTGAACAGCTTCCATCATCTTCCTCTTCTACCATGTCAGCTCAAGCTCCTTCAACATCATCTTCGACAGAAAGTCCCCCTTCAACTTCATTACTGTCCTCTCCTGATAACGAACAAAGGCCTTCTTTAGGGGCCTCAACTCAGCCTGTGCTGCATCAGTCTGGTGAGAAGAAATCCATCTTGTCATTGTTTATGAAAAATAAGAAAGAATTTCAATAAGAAACAATTCTCTTTTAGGATATTTTGGGTAATTGATCTCCATCTGTTTTCTTCCCTGCACATCCTTAATGAGACTTAAGTTTTATAGTTACCAAGTGGTTGCAGCTGTGGCTCAAAGAAAGAGTGAAATCATCAACTCTATACCTTTGTCTGAAAAAGAAATTTCCAAGGGGATCACCAGTATTTTCTTTTGAAGTAGAAATAAATATGTTTTGCTTATTTTTTTCTAAACTTACTGTTGTCTTCATGGAGTGTAATGACATCTTGCCCTCTTGCAAGGGATTTGGCTGTAGCAGCATCAGGGCAATGAATAGCAGAACGTGTGCCTGTTACAATCAGGGGAGGTAGGGGATGTCTCCTTCAGGAGGAACCTCCATCCTCAACATTTCAGAGTCAGCAGTGTTGGGTTTTAGCTTCTCAAAAGTATTTGGATAAACAAGGCTCACCTGGCATGACATCCCATTATTGGTTGATAAATTATACCACATATGGATATTTAAGTTTGTCTGTCTTGAAGAAACTCATCTGTATTTAACACAGACTTACATCCTTCTTCAGGGAAAAGAGGAAGTATATTCTGCTGTCAGAATGTCAGAAACTAATTTGGGTAGTTACAGAGCACTTTATGCTTTGACTTGACCTTTTCCATCTCAGTGCCACAGCCTTCAGAGTGGAATATTTGCACAGGAGTTTATTTTTATTTTTTCAAAGTGAGTTTCTAGGCCTCACAGTTATAGTGGAAAGGCCGATGTGACCTGAAAGACAACAGGTTTAGACCTTTTGTCTTATGTAGATTCTGTTGTAAAAAAATCAAGCTTCTCTGTCTTTGGAAAGGTGAGTGATAGCATCTTCAGGCCTTAAATCTGATATTCTGGCGTACAGGAGGGATGGGGATTTCCTAGGGGAGAGTGTACTGTGGCTGCTGCAGCCAAAATCTCTGGGATGGGTGAGAAATTAAGAGGTACCTGGTATCTGAAAGACAGGGAAGATGAAGACATAAATTGAAATTCATGAAACATGTCATTTTTGTTTTTTAAACCTTTCAGTTAGTCTGATACTTATTTAGAGACAATAATCAGTGAGCAGAAAAATGGCAATACACACAGGAAATTCAGAAAATGCTAAGAAGTTTATTTAGTATGAGAGGCTTTTAGTCACCTGTGTTTTTTATTAGTATTGGTGTCAGCTTGCTGCAATCTCAAGATTTTTCACAATACACACACAAGAAGATGATTAAAGGATCTACTCTAATTCAGTGCAACCTGATTTAGCTGCCACTATCTGTGATCCAGAGGGATAGCCATCAAAGAACACATGTAGCATTACCAAAGGTTCACTTTGATCTATTTATTTATTTTTAAAAGTATATGGTTTACTCTGGAACTTAGAGTGGCCAGGAGAGTATTGAAAATAATTGCTTCGAGCTATGTCATTGAAACATTGTGGGTTTCCAAAAGATAATGAACCAGAGAGCATTTCTGGAATTTTGATGCATTTTCTAGCCTGCATTTTAAGGAATCTGTGCTGATCAGAAAAGTCTTTTCTCTGAATCTGCTTGAATTTCTAAGCAAAAGTTTATTCTGCTAGCATGAAGCTGAAGTTGTTATTTCTTAATCCAGCTCTTCTCTAAGAGCATTTCCTCTTTCCCAGTTCTACTTTGGACTTGAGAATATGTTTAGTTTTGAAAGGGGTAGTGATGATTGGTTCACAGACAGGGGATAATTTCTAATTTGCTGTATAATATTTGATAGATTCTTTGACTAAACCTAAGCAGGGTGTCAGATTTGCAGCTTAAGATCGTCTACAGGACTCCTGCAGGCATAGTTTTAATAGTACCAGGTGTTTGCACACCTAATAATCCTGTTTGAAAAGCAGTGCAAATGAGACACTGGAGTTACAGTAAAACAGGTTTTGGGTAATGTAGGTAGGTTCAGGGACAGGGGAAGCCAGTGGGCAGAGGGGTAGCACTGGGTCTGTGAATGAGCAGGCTGGGCTGGGAATGTCCCTTTTGCAGTGTTCATGTACCCTGGTAACCCATGGCTGTGCTCAGTTGTGAGATTTGATTTACTCGCAGTCTGCAGTCTATAAATCTGCCTGCAAACACTGCCCTCTGCATCAGGGACAGGATTCCCTGAGCTTGTTCACCTGCATTTAAAGATGAATATAACCCGCTGCTTTTTGGGGTGGCAGGAGAGGGAAAGTGCTAATGGGGAATAGTTTAAATACAGTGGGGCTGAGTAGGAAGCCCAGACAGAGGTGTGTTGTTAAGAGGTGGATGACTGAGGAGGCATTTTGGAAGGTGGAAGAAGGAAAAAAGAGGTTTTCAGCCACCATTTTGCATAAAGTCATGGCAGATACAAGTTTGAATATTGTAGCAAAAAGTGGGCAAATGAAGAATGTGTTTTCAGGAGATGACTTCTTTAGAATCAGAGCATGAATTCCTAACCCAGGCTTGTAAACAGCTTTCCATAAATCATTTCTACAGATTTCTGCACTCGGCACGGGCACTTGTGGTGATCCTGTGTTTGAAATAGCGATACCTTTGTGTAAATGTTACAGTTCAAATATTGTTGGTGTTCCAGAAAATGTCACGTGGTGAGCATTTGAGCTTCTACATCTGAATTACTTTTTAAAATATTAAGAGATGAAGTACCTATGCAAAACAGAGTCAGTACAGAAATGGTTTAGTGCTGGAGCTTGTTGGGATAGGTCCCTTTAGCAGAATGTGTATTCTAGAAGTTTGAGCGTTTAAGTTACAATTAAACAACAAAATCAGTGCAAAATCTCAGTAGCCTGTTACTGCCAGTACATTTGAATAGGTTTTTTTATATGTGTATATAATGAGAACAATTGCTGGAGATTGTCATGCTTGTCACTAAGGAAAAACACAAATAATTTATTTTCTTGCCCTGCTTGGGCTATTCAGTGGAAACCTTTAGTTTTTTTATATTAGTTCTAAGTTGCTGATGTTTTAAACCGCTATAAATATCAGGTACAACAAACACTAAATATAATACAATTTTTCTCATAAATAAAATTCCAGATACACATTGGTACCATTGGGAGGGGATGCAAGGGGCAATTCGCTAATTAGTACAAAGCTTAACCCTAATATGTGTTCTGATACAAGGTAACTGCTTTTAAATTTTGAATGGGAATGTGACAATAACTGGGTTTTTTTATTTATTTCTATTTCCTCACTCCATTTGCTAGCAAAATAAACATTTGCTTAGATATTCTGAAATATATTAAGTGTTGTCACTGAACATATCCAAGATAGCAGCTATCTTTTACGTTTGGTATTGTAGTTCTTGTTCCAGCTTAAATTGTGGCTATCTCTGAACTGAATGAAACTGAATCAGCAGCAAGTACTGAAAACTGCAATTTTAGGCATCACTGAAATTCCCTTAAAAGTATTCTCTAGGCTGTTTTGAGTTTTTATTTCCATAAATGTTTTTGGGACATGAAAACTATTCATAGCAAATCTCTTTGATGCCATATTCCTTTTAGGAACTATATCTTTTTATTTTTGTTATACCTTATCAACCATAAACTGAGGGTATGTTTTTCCCAGAACTGAGACAAGACTAAGTACATTAAACCTCATGACCATTCAGTATTAACTGGTGCTTGTCACTAACTTTCCAATTATTGGACTCTGGTTTTGGGTTTGTTTCTCTTTATAAAAGAAAATTAAAAATTTGTTTGTTTCACTGTGTGGATAAGGGTTACAGAATATTTGTTAAGCTTTTACCTGGATGAAAGGCTCCATGCCAATATAATGCTCTCTAGTATTTTAACATTTCAGTGTGATTCAGACACTGTTATTAAATAACACAATCTGTGTTATTTAAAGAGAAGCACTTGCCACACAGCACTTGTGTGAGTGGAGGAAATCTGCAAAGGGCATGGAAAGAATAAAAAATTGCTTGGACACCTGGTTTTATAGCAGTTTGCAAAAGTACTGGTGATCAGGCAATGAACTTGACATGCCAAAAAAATAGTTTAACTGGCAAATGAATAAAGCCAGTTATAATACATAAAAGAATATTTTTATATAAAAAAATTTTTATATAAAGAATAAAAATGATGAAAACAGTGAAGCCTCTAAAGGTGGAAATAAAAGAATAATCTATTAAGAGGATGATCCTAAGAATTGCTTACAATCCTATAAATTACTGTGTGTGTCAGACCATGTAACAGTGATTTCAGACTGTGAATCCTCAACCACTGGGAATGTCTGAAATTAAAAATGAGTTCATAGTGAAGTGTATTTTTTGGTTTAGCTGTTGTTCTGCCACCTCTTCCCATAGTTCCGATTTACTTTGCGCACTGGTTTGTTTCGATCAAGATTTACCTTTTTTTTTTTTTTTTTTGGAAACATCAGGAAGCTATTACATTCATTTTGCAAAGTTACCTGTAGACCCCAGTTGCATAATTTTACACCACAAATATTCTCATTTGTTCTGTGTGTTAGGAACATAGAAATTAATACATCTGTTGTCTGCTTTGTTCTGACTTAATCAGGCTGTATTTATTTTCCTTAAATAATTCTTTGTTAAATGGTTTCATTGCTGCAGATGGGGAGGGGGTTATAATGTATGGCACAAATCCTGGACATTTAAGTCCTGGGGTTCGTGCCTTTAGGAAGAGAAAACCAATTGCAATGTTTCTATTTCATGATTTGTGGGTGATAGTAATTCTTTTTTTCACTGTAATGACACTTAGTATCTGTTGCTTGTCTCTTTGGTCAGTGCCCCCACCCTTCTCTGTTCTATATATTATTGATCAATGCTTCTCTCTTTACACCCTTTCTCTGTCTCCCCTCCCTGTTTGTCAGAGTTCTTGGGACCTGAGTTAGCAATAATCCGTAGGGGCCTGCAGCGACTGAGGCTTAAGAAGGCAGAACAGCAGAGACAGCGAGAGCTGGCTGAGGGTTCTGCACCACAGCCCTCCTCTTCTGAGCAGGCCTCCCCTAAGGGCTCCTCACAGGACCCTCAGGCAGCAGGTTGTCATTTGCCAAGGTTTCTCCAGCAGATGATGTAGCTGTAGTTTGTGCTGCTGTTTGCTGAGATGCTTCTCCTCCAGAACAAGGCATTTCCTGCATTGGCTGCTTGTCTTGCCTTGCTTGTGGTGGTGTTTATCATCACATGGGTAGGGAAACAGTTGTTTTGGCAGGTTTATTGGTCTAACATGTTTGGATTGAATGATACTATGTGGAAATGGTTTTCTAGGTGCATGGTCTCAGGTATGTGTTGTGTTCATTAGAGCAGCTGAGCAAAAAATTGCTGTGTTCTGAGTAGAATGAGAATTACACACTTGAAATTGCATTTTGGTGCTACTTGTATCCAACAGTAACATTTACAACTTGGCTTTGGGTTAGCATATGTTCTAAATCAGAGTAACAATTCAGTAAAACAGAGTTTTGGCACTCTTCGGTGCTATGGTTTTACCGTAAGTGCAGTGAAAATACTTGTACCTAGCCAAAGTCTGCAGATATGCTCTCCTTTTTTTGAACAGAGCAACTTTTCATTTCACCATCCTCCTTCTCTCTTGTCTTATTGAAATTAAAAATGATTACAAGAAAGCCTCAAATATGTTTGCAATAACATATTTGAGAAAGTTAGGGCAGAAGCACGCATATGAATAAAGAGGCAAACCCTAAAGCATAAACTTGAAGCAAACTTTGTCATGGCACCATGTAAAAATGAGTGAGCTGCATGCTGTGTGAGAATTCAGTGTATTTTGTGTTGCAAAGTCATGTCTAGCAGCGTCTCTTCTGCAGATAAATCCTGTGACAGTTGAGATGTGGCTAAATTGCTTTTAAGGATTGTGTTACACATTCACAGCTGTCTTGCCATGGTTCAGTCTATTCCTTAATCCAGAGCCCTGCAGAACAATCTGATGTAACAGTGGTTGATGCTCTAGTCACAATACGCAGTTACTGAACTTTGAATAACTTTCTACACTAGAAAATACTGCAGTGAGGTTTTGGAGTGTTTTGGAAGCCAGCATATCCTGGGAGGGGTGTGTTTTTATTCTAGGGATGGCAACTGTGGGTGCCTGTTACCTGTAGGAGGAGAACAGGAATGGCAGTGGTAGCAGTGGCCGTGGAGGGGGCTGCAGTTTCCTGCCAGGACAAAAGAACACCCCAAAAATCTACCAATTTTGGTTTTGGGTTTGGTTTTTTTCAGCAAACTGAACATCAGAATTTATTAACTCAAAGATAAGTATTGATAGAGGAAAAATTGTAACTAACACACTCAGTAGATCGTGATCTTGGATTTCCTTTTCTGAATGGCTTAATTTTTAATTTTTTTACTAAATTTCTTCTCATTGAATTGAGGTTGGGAAGGAATAAAGTTGGTTTACAGCCATGTCTGGAGGTTTATCTGTGGGGAATTTGCTGCCTCCGAAGTGTGTGTTGGTCTGGGTTTCACTGGATACATCTCTCCCATCTCTTCCTTAGTGCTCCTTCAAGAAGGCAGTGTAATTTTTTTACTCCCTGTTGTTTGTGGGGTCCCTACAGCACATTGTAGGATCCATACTGCCACAAACATGAGAGTTTAAGCTGAGTAATTGCTTTGACTGGGAGTCAGAGGTGGATTGAACATAGTTTGGACCCCCCCCCAACACTGCCTCTTGGAGTTTTGAATTCCCACATGCCTAGAACTTTAAGGGAGCTATTGGAAACATCCAGTCCTTTTGTTTGGGATCACCAGGAACCACAGAACACATACACAGCCTTGAAGGAAACTAATATTCAAATATTTATCTCTTTCTGCATGTAATGACAATGAATTTGCAAATTTAACCATTTTACTTGTTAAATAATTGTTTTGAAAGACAGATTTACTCAGTGCTGTGGAAACATTTATTTCTGGGGAGGAGAAGAGGGAACCTGGCCTCCAGCTCATTAGGATGTATCTTCTTGAGGTTTGGTGTGATGGGTGGAGTTGTTGCCTTCAGCAGTATAGAGAGTGGAAGATGTAAAAAGAGAAATTTAAATTTTAAAATATTAAATGTGTTTGATCAATTAGTTCTCAATAAATTTGATAAAAGATTACATTGTCTTTTCCCTTCTCTTTGTATATGTAAATACAAGATATTCCTGTTGTGCTTCATCAGCTTCTTTCACTGCATTCCTCCTTCCCCTGATATGAGAGGGAACAAATGAAGCTCATTTCTTTTGATTGGGGA
Organism: Dicrurus megarhynchus; assembly: GCA_013399195.1. Taxonomy (NCBI): domain Eukaryota; kingdom Metazoa; phylum Chordata; class Aves; order Passeriformes; family Dicruridae; genus Dicrurus; species Dicrurus megarhynchus. Next base: position 465,576 of record VXAD01003137.1, read on the forward strand.
CCACCTTTGCATTGTTTATTTACTTCATAAGATTTCTGCACTCTCGACATGGAGATATTTTCTGTACTTGCTCGTTTCATTTTATGAAAGTTCTTTGTTTTGTTTTCCTTTTCTGACCTCCCAAGATTTATTTTTGGAAGGTGGTTATTCACAATCTATTCCTTTGGAAAACCAGAGCTGCACATTTCTGGTTGCTTGCTTCTCCATAGACACAGTTGTTTTCTAACCCTTGTGCTTAGTTGACTTTTCAGAACTATGGTAGGAGAAAAATAAGTGATCAGTTTTGGGTTGTTGGGGGTCTTTTAAATGTAATAAATTCTTATACAGAGACAATCTATTATTTAATTTTTTTTTTTCCTGAAAGGTTGTCTTTGATGCTCTGTCATGAGGCAGGTGTTCACTTTTCAGGCACATACTAGTTGTAAATTTTCAAACAAAAAATTACACCCCAAAATGTGTCTGTAAATTCTCAATCCCTGCTCTGGTAAAACTTTTATAATTTGACTTGCAATTTTGGAGGGAATTCAGTGTGAGACTAAGGCCACTTCTTCTGACTTGTACTTCATTATTAATCCTTATCTTTGCAACCACAGAAGCTCGAATAGGAGGAGAAAAAAATATCCCAGCCACGTAAGAAATTACAAGTAGAAAATGTCAAGAGCTGAAAGCTTTTACAGGTTTAATGGAAAATTGGACTGTATGGTAGTTATTCTGTGTCCCAGTCACAAGAGGATTTGTAAGATCAATCTGTAGTAGTTAACGTTCACTATTTAGAAAAATGTGGTCAAAAGTTTATATTTTTGAATGTGAAAGTGAGATGAGTAATGATTCACTATTTGACTCCGTGACAAAAGGTCTCAGATGACAGAGACTTCTTTTTAGTGGATACTCTCATAAGTGAGTTTACACAATACTTACTCTCATAAGTATTGTGTAAACTTGGCTGAATTTTAGAAGCAGTATGTGCTGCATGTTATCAAGTCTATTTTGTCTTCATAAGAGCCTTTGCTTAGGTATTGAATAGATTCAGATTTTTTTTGGCAGCCACTTTAATTAGGGAACTATGGTAAATCTTTCCATTTAGTTTGGATTTTTATTTATTGTATGGTTCCTCCCACAAAACCTAGTTTTTACTTGCATTTTTGTGGCATTTCCTAACATTTAGATCCTGTGCAGTATTTAAACAACTGCATTTATGTGCTATATGCAAACAACAAGGGAAGTAAACCTTTTTAACCTGTTGTTATTGCCTGCTATGCCACATAAGCATCACCATTACTACATCACTTCTCATTCTGAGAACTTTTAAGGAGGCTGAATTCAATTTGAAAAGTAACAGAAATGGGAATCAGCTGATCATGAAGTGAAAAAGAGAAAACAGATTATAGATCAAGGGTTCCTGTAGTGGTTATTGTACCTAATCTTACCCACAAAAACATGAATTAATATGAACCTTTTTTTTTTTTCTGAGGAAGAAAATTTGACTTAGACTGCATTTGTTGTGGAATGCAGATATATACATGTGCATGCTGGCATATTGCAGAACCTGTGCTGCAAATTGACTTTTTTTTTTTAAACTTTTGGTCCAGAACCTGTGCTGCAAATTGACTTTTTTTTTTAAACTTTTGGTTGATCTATACAGTTTGCTCTTTAAAGCAGAGCAAACTGGACCTTCATTTCTGTGTTAAGCTTTTGAAGAAGAACAAAGGAATGACTGCAGTTTTTATTACTAGATTCCTTGCACCCCACATGTAGAAATTAGAAGTCTGCAATATGTAATGGAGAGCTTATTCACTGTGCAAAGCAATTACTCATAGTTATGAAATCAAGTATTTAATTTCTTAGATTCCTCTACAGGTACCATGTTTAGGACATTTAAAACAAGTCTCACTGCTTTAGACCTCACCCTGAAGCTGGTGTTGGAGTGATGTAAGGAGGAATTTTTGCAACCAAAACTGAGGTGGCATGCTAATGTTTTGGTGAAGTCAGCTGCTGATTGCCCAAACTCTAGGAAGATCCTTCAGCATATAACTGACCTTAAAATTATCTTCTATTTTCTGTTTGAGGTTCCCCAAATTTATGAATCTCCAGTTCCCTCTTTAAGTGGTGCTCCAGTTTAGAATGTACTGGTGACATTACAACCAGTGGTGAACTGCATTGGGATGTAGACCCAGCCTGTGAAGGCTCAGGTAAGAGTTTGGATTTTTGTTTGTTTTTTTAACTATATGGCACAGTTTTGGTAATACTTTTTTTCCAAAAGCTTTATAAGAAATTATGAAAGTATTTTTTCAGACTTTTTTACAAAACAAAGCCATATATTAAAAAAAGAGGCATTTACCTGAACTTCTCTAGGCTGGTTTTATGGTTGTGCTGATTTCCCTGCCTGAGGGTGGGGAGTTCCAGACTGCAGAGCCACTTCAGGGGGTGCTGGTGATCTGTGGCTTCAGGGCACTTGAAAAAGGAAACAAGGGAGTTTCAGATTGCTACAAACAACTTTTCTCTTAAGCAGGCTAATTCAGGTATCTAGGGTACTTCCTTTATATTGATTAAATATAAATTTATTAAAGTGAAATACATTCATGAAGTTGTATGGAGGCTTGGATGTAATAGTGAGATGTGGGAGGTTTAAGCCTGCATTGGCATGGACTTCTACCTGGAAACCTTTTCATTTTCACTTACTGTGATTGAATGATGCACATGGTAAAACATGCCTACTTTTTTACTTACTGCTGTATAGTGTGAGGTCTTAATAAAATTAGAAGTGCTGGTAAGGGTAGTAGATGTAGTTTCTTATGTTTCTAATTAAAATATGTTAGTTCAGTCTTCTGATCATACAGGTCTGAATTACAGGGTTGATAAGATGAGCTTTTCCAGCCAAGTGGAATATTTGGCAGCACAAAACACCTTTTAAACAAGGGCATATGAGCTTTTGGAAAGGATTGGAATGCAGGAACAGAGCATGGCTGGGATCCCTGTTGGGCATTAGGTTTCTCAGCCTACAGTCCAGGACCTACCCTCACTTTATCACTTCTGATACAAGTTAATCCCAGCCGTGGACTTTGTGAGTCAGAGATCAAAGCCAGCCCTTGGAAGAGGCACAGATTCCTGTGCTGAGTCAGCTGGAACACGAGGAGATCATCTCATGATGTGGAGCATCTGTACACCACCTTTTTGCTCTGATTTACCTTCTAAAAAGTGGCTTGCTACTCCATTGAAAATACTGCACTGTAAATACTTCTCTTCTAACTTAGATATTATATATAAAGCACACTTCACTTTTGGAAAGTGAAATATATTAATGCTACAAATCTTCTACTTCATAGCTACATACCATAAATCTAGATGATAAATTCTGTGGTCTGGCTTAGGTGTGCTTAGTGCAAGGCATGGGCATGATTGAACCAGGAAGACAAACCAGAACCAATTTAATGTTCCTCAGTTATAGAAATAAGCTGTGTAAGCCCAGTTCCCAGAACAAGGCAGCCTCCAGAACACACTGCCTCAGACTTCCCTGGTCGCTCTCCTTTGCTCCTACCCTGGATATCAGTGTAACAAAGGAACACACTGCCATTCTTGCACCAATGGCTGGGAGTGAAGTACTGCTTGAGAATATATATATATTTAAAGCAGCTTGGTCAATTTAGCAGGTTTTATGTCTGTACTACAAAATAATTCATGCTGGTGATTCTGGCCCAAAGCTGGAAGGGAGCTTCCTGCAGGAGAGAGTATTATTTCATTGCTTTCCTTGTATAGGATCTAAATTTATGTTAAAATTCATTAAGCATGCTGTGATGTTGGCAGACTGTGACTCAGTTTGTAATACAGGATATTAAATCCTTTTAGTTTAGGATGAATTTGTTTATAACAGAAGATTAACAAGTGGAACCAAGATATGGTACTCTAGCCAATATCTTTGAAATACTGCATCGATTTATGTACATCAGCTCATCTTCAGATAATACAGAAGTAAGATCTGGTCTTCAGAGGTGACAGGGGAAACAGACTCACAGAAAATAGTGAATATTGCATCTGTTGTGTCTGTGCAATGAATGAGTGCTGGTGATAGTTATTAACTGCTAGTGTCCAGGGGGAAAAAAAGGCACTAATCTGCTGAGGGTATTGATTATTCTGTTTGTTTGTTTGTTTATGTGATTGATGAGGATTCTTTTAAGACTGATGGGTGTGGTACTGTGATAAACTCATCAAGACTTGTTCTCAGTCATCAGAGGTGCAGCATTTGAGAATGCAGAACTACCAAACTGTAAAATAAGTGAGATGTATTTTGGTGCTTTGATGTTTTAAAACATTATTATTAAAACAGTATTTAAATATTGGAGGTACTGGTATGCCATGGAGTATTTTATGCCGAAGTATAAATATTCTGACATTTACATTTAGCACATGGTGTGAAATACTGGTGTCATTTGGTAGCTGGAGCAAAGGCTTTAGGAGTCACGACTCTTCAGTGTTTTTCCTGACACCTCAGAAGTGTGAAGAACACAGTAAAATATTTGGTAATGGACAGGCATTTTTATTACCAACATGTCAGCAAGCTTCAGGCTGTTCAGTGAGTAAATAATGGTTTGAAACAAGTGGCTTTGCTTCTGTCATGCCTAGAAAATGCAATATGGCTGGCTGCTCATTAAACAAACACAAAGCTTCCTTATGTTGCTGCTTTTTTTATTTTAAACTAACATATGATCGTGACATTGCTGTGCAGTTCTCTGCTGCTTATGTTTTAAGTTGAAATCTCATTTTTGTTTCAGATTCTCCTTCTTCAGTGGTTAACAAACAGCTTGGATCCATGTCACTTGATGAGCCACAGGGTGCGTGTGACAGGAAATGCGCTATACCCAGCCATAGCTTGATTGCAATGCTTCCTTTTAAAGTTGCTTTTCATGATGAGAAACAGTCTAAAAATGCTGTTCATCCACAGAAAGTAGAATTCTGTAAGCAGATCTGCTGGAAGCTCATTATTTAATGATCAATATGATTAACAGAGTAAGGTTAATTGTCGTTTTTGAAAGCCATCCTAAGCTCAATTCTTCATGCAATTATTACAGTTCAGTGTAGGTACTGTAAATGTCTCATGTATTCTACAGACAGTTGGAATATTTTTGTAAAATGCAAAGTAAAATTAATTATTTAAACAAGTTGAGGTTTTTTCTGAATGGTTCTTCTTGGATCAAAGGGCAAACGTCAAGATTGAAATAACCTTTAATCTCATAATGCCGCATTAATTTCTCTTATGCACGAGTGATGTGCAACTTTGTTATTCCTGCACAGTTTGAGTAACTCCAGAGCACCTCTTGCACTGAGGTGCTTCTTCCCTCTGTATTCCCTTGTCCTTCACCCTTCCTGCTAAACGGGTGCTGGTGTTTCTTGTAGGATCCCAGTGGGCTGGGGGTGGACAGAATGCTTGTGAGCTTTCTCTGTGCCCATTATGCATCAGTGTCCAAACTGTGAGCACTGAAGTGGGCCATAGGTGACCCTATTCCAGCTGCATCAGTGTCATCTGTAGGGAATATTTATGGCTGAATAATTAAGGAGTGATAGATGCTAGTCTAAAAATAGATTGCCATACACTCTGCATTATGCTTCCATAGCAAAGCCTCTGTAGAGATTTAATAGCTTAAATCCCACAAAAGAGCTTTGTCTTCTTTCACATTCTAAATTAGAATTCTAAATTAGAAAGCCATTTTGAAATCCCACTTCTGAAAAATAGTCTGTTTGGCAACTGTTGAGATTATGGTTTATTTTAGGATGCCAGAATGTTGGAAAAACAAATCAAGCTGCACCTTGACTAAATAAATTCTTTTTGTGGAAACACATTTTGTGATGAAATAGCCTTAAACCTCCATGTGTAAATTTGCTAATTATTCATGGTTTAGTAGTCTACGTCATTCCAATCAGGTTTAGCTGGAAAACTTGCTTATAACAAGTGGCCACGTTATGGTCTCTGTTCTGAACTCAGAATAAAACATTTGATCAGAGTAGAATAACCTAGAACTAGCAGAGAAAGTCTGTAAGTTTACTGAGATTCTTATAACTGTAAAAATTTGGGAAAACTGCTTCTTTTCTGTTTTAAGATAAGAGATTCCCTCTTATAGAAGCACTTCAGGTTTTTTAATATGCAAAAGTAAAACCCCAAAATACATTTGGTTTTGGTACACCAGTTCTCCAGTTGTTTTAAGGTAATGTTTTTCTGCTTTGTTGACAGACAGTATTACTTCTAATTTGGAAAACTAGGAATTTGAAAAAAGAGCAAATTTATTAGGAAATCTTTTGTTCAGATGATAACCAGAAAGAATAATTTGCTGAGATCCAGTTGGATTTCTGAAGTTAAACTGCGTTAGTTGCAGTTCTATTCAAAGTCTCAAAATAGTGGAAATAGTTAATGAAGGAAGTCCTAACAGTTCTTTTTACACAGAATTACCTTTCTGTTCTTATTCCTGTCTTCTCTTAATTTAGTACTGAATCTGCTGTCTTCTGTTGGACCAGTCTCTCTTGTTGGCATTTATGTTTTAAGACTGGTTTTGGGTTTAAAGATCTTTTGATTCCTATTGCAATCCTGTACATTTATAGTGCCATCATTCTGACAGTCCAGCAGAACCTGAAAGTCATTCCTCTGTGTACAAAATAGTTTCAAATGGATCACAGTTACCTACACTTGACTTTTAAAAAACATTTTGGACTGTGATTGCAATAATGGAGGGTTGGCTTTTAGATCTATTGCAGTGTTAGGATTTTAAGGTACTGCCTGAGTTGGAATGAGTAAAGAGGGAACATGGAGCCTAACTAAATTTCATGTGTTAAGCCTTCTCACAGAATTCCTGGTTTTCTGAAATACACCACTTATTTCCTCCTCTTTGGATCAAGTTTTCTCCCTTCTGGAAGTATCTCTCTTAGGTCTTCACACAGAATATAGTGCTGGATAGGAATTATTTGGGGTTTTATTCATGAGACGTCATCTGTCCTCTTCTCATGAGGTTGCCAATAGATGAGTGAACAGGGCAGTATTTGAGATGTGGAAAACTGGCTTCAAGTTCCTTACAGTGTTAATTGAACTAGAAAATGCAATCTGTAAACTTGTCCTTATGCACTTACCCCTTTACAGTTGAGACCCTCAGTCTTTGTGAAGTTACACTTGCAGAGATTCATTGTCTAAGGTAAAAAGTGGGTCTGAGGTGTCAGACAGATTGCTGTCAGTTGTGCAGTTTGGGTGTGCTGATTTGTTTTTCATGTAAGGTTATAAAAGACATTTTGTCTTCAGTTTTAAGAGTGGTAGTTTAAAAGTGCCTTCTTCCTGTAGGCACCTGGAGACTGTTCATGGGAGTGTGCTTTAGGACAGGGTTGTTTATGAAATAACTGTAAGTTGTTGATAGTATCTTCAAAATATCTTGTGTTTGGCTGTAAAATTAAGTCAAGTTTGAAGGTATTTTTGAGGAATTTGGAATAGAGTTTAGTAAGGTGTTGACAAGCTACAGCTTTCTCTTGTAGCAGTGATTACCCTGCTAGAGTTGGCAACCAGGTAATAAACTGAATCGCCTAAATCACAGAACGGGTACCATTTTCGTCTCCTTCTCTTCATTATCAATGTGAAATACATCTGCCCTGATGGGATGAACTTAGTAGTGGAAGAGAACAGAGCTTCATTCTGATCTGGGCAGTCTTTGGCAATCACATTTCTCCCTGAACACAGAGTTCAAGACTTGTGGGGTTTATGTGGCTTCTCTGAAAGAATGTTCAGTTATGTAGGAGGCAAAGCTTATTCATTTTCTCCACAGAGGCTCCTATTCAGCTTTCATTAGCAGTGTAAACTCAATATCAAATATTGAACTACACAACTAATTCTCTGCAGTTTATTATCAAATTCTTCTCTCCTCTGTCCTTTAAAAAAGCTTCTTGTTCTCATTAGTGTCTGTGTTATGCCCTAAAGCTACTTTAAAGAAGAAACTGACCCAAATCCAAAATGGTAGTTCATGTTATCGTAGATTTAAGAAAATGCTATTATTCAGTATGGTTTAACAGCTGTTTCCAGAAACTTGTAAAAATAATTTCTCAGTCAGTGCCCTCTTTAGTTAAGTCTACAGCAATTCTTGCAACTTCTTGGGTGTGAACAAATACAAGCATTGCTTCCAGAGCAAGTGTAGAGCAGTCCTCATGCTTCTTGGTTAGATTTTCGGATACAGAGATTTTAAGACAAGAAATACAAGCCTGGTATTCAATTAGGTTCATTGTAGATAGCAATGTTTGGTTACTTTGATTGGCAGCTTTAAGTGGTTTTGTACTGAAGCCAACCTTGCACAGCAGTAGGAAGTCCATGAGTATAGTCATTGTTTGGGGGTTGTCTTGGATTATTCACAGCAGGAAATTGTCTCTTTAGGTGGGTTCCCAACTCAAAGATCTGTTTTGTCTGTAACTGTTACAAGGAAGCTGAAGAATTCTCCAGCTCTGTCACTTTTGACTTTCAGTGTCAGTTTCTGGTGACTTGTGCAGTATGTGGGATTGATCAATATTTCTACTTGCTGAGGAAGGGATGCTTAAAGTTTGAACAGAATTTTATAAAAAGAGATTTTATAAATCACAGATCGTCAAAAATAGAGAAAGCACCTGTTCAGTTAAAAAATATTACTTTTGTTCAAACTGTCTATATAGCACTATAAAATATTTCCTTACATTTCTTTCTTAGGTTTCCAGTTCCTTAAATAAACTTTCTTTAATCAGTTTTATCCTTGTTCCACTCTAACAAGAGTGTAACTGGAACTTTTATTTAAAAGGGGCTATAAGCTTTTCTGTGCATAGAATGAGGCCCATACCTTGTGCATTATTAGGATCATGGTTGTAATTGCTTGATTCTCTTTCACATAAAAATATTCTAATTTGTTCTTTCTGGGGTTTTGTGGTATGTTTTGGGGTTTTAAATTTTTCTTCAGAACATGTAGAAGTGCATATTTAAAGTTCTTTGGCACAGCTGATCACCGATCCTGTGAGTGGGCTTCTGCCTGTCAGCAGTTTAAAAATATGAGCATTGATTGTTAGGTTAAATTCTTATGTGCTATCTCATAGTTACTATAATTTAATTGTATCTTTAAAATTAAGTATCCTGTGGCAGTATTGTAGCCATTACTGTTATGATAACAGCCTTTTTAGTGGGGAAATTTGTAGGCTTGTGTTTGAATGGAACATTAGGTTTTAACTGACTTCCACAAAGATGATCTGGAGCTTTTCCTTTATTACACTTGTCAGTGTGCTGCCAATACTGCAAGGATATTTATAGTCCAATTTCTGTATTCTGTAAACTAAAGAAAGGACAGAAGGTTTTGTCCAAATAATCCTGAGATAAAAGCCTCAGTATTCATGAAAAGCAAGACTGCAGAGGCTTTTAGTGGCCATTTGAATGTTCCTAATACTAAATAAATCTTCCATCTGAGTTCTGAGAGAATGGCACCTCTGCAGCAAGGCTCAATCAGATGGTGCTTTCCATGAACTTTTTACTATTGCCCAACTTCAGGATTGATGGCAAATTTGCCATTTGTGGATAGATGGTGACCATGAACTTTACTCAAAGGGGATGGGTGGATGGATGGATGGATGGGTGGATGGATGGGTGGATGGATGTCACTGAGCAGTTGTGTTCTGAAGGAGCCCAGTGACATCCTTAGAACCATCTCTGCAGCAGATGAGTGACCATCGTGCCGTGGTTTTCAGTTCCATTCACTTCTGCTGCTTTTGGACATCGTGAATGAGCTTGTTTTGCAAGCGCTCCCCTTCTGCTTGCAGTTATTATAATATAAAATAGAGTTTTAAGCATAAAACTCTTGAAACATGAATTTACAGTATTTTTATGACAACTGACTGACAATTTACAGCAGGCCTAAGGGTATGGGTAGTTGTCTGGGTTCTAAGTAGGCAACAAAGTAGAGGATGGTGATTTTTCTAGGCTGATTATGTCTGGATTTCATAATCTTTTTTTCATGTGTATTTACTGAGACAAAAAGACTGAAAAGCGCTTCCAAAAAAATATAATCCTATTAATATATTTAGTATAAAATGGATCTGCTTATTAGTGATTATATTGTGTGTACACATATCTATCTGCAGTCTTATTTACTTGCATGTTGAAAGACAGCATCTCCTTTGTTTGCTCTTATAATTAGAAATAATTTTAGACCATTTTTCAAGCATTGCAAATTTGGTGTGTTTACTCTGGAACTTTTTAACTTTTTGCTTGGGCTGTAAGAAGTCTTAAGCAGACATTATGTATGTTACTACCACATTTGATAATTAAATTAATCTTCAAAATTATAGCAACTTTATGTGTATTACTAATGCCTGTTCCAACTTTATCAACTCCATATTTACAGAGAGTGATAAGCCACGAACAGGAACAGGTGAACCAGTTTTGAGTTTGCACTACAGTACAGAAGGAACAACTACAAGCACAATAAAACTGGACTTCACTGATGAGTGGTAAGAACAAGTTAATTTTGGTTTTGACTAGTTCATGATCAACACATATCAATAACACTTATCTAGCATAGCTATAAATTATTTTCCCTATGGTTTATGTCTATTTTTAGGTGTATTTAGAGGATTTGAAATGGCTGTAGTTCTTAATGCATTCAGAACATAAGACAGCCATACTTTAATGTGAAATTTATACAAGAGGCTTCTTTTTTGTGTATTTACTGGGAATCTCTGTAATGCAAACATAATTCAAAACATGCTATTTTCATCAAACCCTGGCATAATATCAGGGTGTTAGAAAGCAGGGTAGTACAGTGATGGAATGGTAGTCCAGGGGTTACCAAACTTCTCATACAGTATTCTGCAAATGGGTCTTTCTGTGACTCAGTTCCTGAGTTGTAAACACTGAAATTAATATTTCTGTGGCTGAGGAGTGTTGATGAATGCACAAGGCTGAGATAGCAACTTTGTGGACTGCTTAGGTGTTACAGTGATGACATCCTTTTCAAAAATGAACACACACTGCCTAATGGCCTCATGTACTTGGCTTTGTGTCCAAGCCCGTCAGTAGAGCATCTTGGGATCTTCCAAAACAACCATCATCCTTACTTTATCTCATCTTATTTCTACTCCTCTGCTTATGTTTTCAAAATTATTGTAGAAGACAGTAAGTAGAAATGCTTGCTCATTGTTACTGAGGGGAAGAACCCACAAAACCCAACCACATTTAGCTACTCTTAAATGCTGTGGCTTTAGACATAAAACATACACCTTGCACACAGTTTGGAAACTTAAACCACTGATTTTGCCTCCAAGATCCAGCAAACTTTGAAAAAATTAGTTTTGCTTTGATGCTTTTACCTAATTCTGCAGTTAGTCAGCAAACTGTGGAATTTGGTGGTGGGTAGTGTGGTGTGGGCAGTGAGAGGAAGAAGCATCTTCAGGTAGGACAAAGTTGCAAGTCATTGTCAGTTCAGAGGCTGACTAAAAACATTGTGCTGAAGAATGGAGCAACAGGAGCAGGATGCAATTCCATCTAACAAAATGATGCAGCTGAGGACAAATAACAACCCTCTAATCTGAGAATTGGAAGTTGTGCAAACGAAATGGAGGAAAACAAGTAAATTGAGCATTGAGCTACAAAGTAGATTCCTAAGAGTCAAAAACAAATCTTAGTGTTTAGGCTGTGATTAAGTTTATAAAATGAGACATGAAATAGCAAAAAATCGTCCACTTGGTGTCTAGCAGTACCCTTCTTGTCTGGCCATTCAGAAACAATGCTGAAAATTTTGGATTTAGAATACTGAAAGGGCTAACAAAAATTTCCCTAAAGCCTCCAAATCCAGTACAGCAATGAATACACAGAATATTGCTCATCAAGATGAGTAAAGGCTCTGATTTAACATAAGACATAAAATTCCTGAAGTCTAGACTTCTCAAGAATCTTGACTAAGCATGATCAGTGCTGCTTCTAGCAATGTAGCATATAAAGTATTTGCTAATAACATACACAGGTCAGAAGATATTTGTAAAGAGACAGTCTAAATTCTTGAGAATCGTGCTTATAATTGCCTTTTTTTTTTGCTTTTGTTCAATGAATTGCCTGAGTTTTAGGCGTAAGAGAGCTCAGCAACAAGACTTTGCATTTCCTGGAAGTCTTGGCTAGAGAGTCTAAAAACATGAATTTCAATGACATTCAGGACAGCATTTTACATATTTCCTGAGGATTCATTTTCCATATTGTAATCAGAAATTGGTGTCTCACAATAATTATCTAAACATGAATGGGGAGTAAATGTCAAATACCAGCTTATAGTAAATCTTGAGAAATAACAAAACTTTGAGAACTGAAAGTCCATACCTCAAAAGGTGCAGGAATGATAATTAATGGTGAAGGACCTGGAGAATTTCATCTGAATCAAATTTTTTAATTGAATGGGATAACATTATTTATTAGTGCTCAGCTGATCGCTTGTCATACGTCTAATAAGATCCCTGATTATTTACACATCTAAAAGTGTGCAAATAGTGAAATAAAGCAAATCCTTTGGAGTTCTTACAACATTTGGAAAAGCAATGAAGACATTCTTTAAAGGTTAAAATAACAAGGTAGGAAGGAGAGAACTGGGTTCTGTGATGCAGAGGAATCGTGTGGGATGAGTGGCGATGGATGCAATAGAAGAGAATTTTGAAATTGCTGTGAATTGGTTGTAGCTGCTGCCAGGAGCTCTTGAGTAGTGAGACTGCAGTGAGAAAGATGATGTTGGTCAGGCTGTGCTATTGCAATGATCTGATGTATTTACATGATCCTAAATGATTTTCTTTTTCCATGTTATATTGCCAGGAGCAGCACAAATTCAAGCTCTAGAGGGAGTGGAAGTCATTGCAAACCTGAAGGCCAAGAAGATTCTGTAAAAATAAAAGCTTCGGACGAGTCAGGGCCTGAAGGGGAAGAAACAAGTAAGATACAGTGGAAATTCTAATGCTAAGGCAAAAATTCTGCCCTCCTATGTCCCTGACTCCCATTGCACACACTGGGAGTCTCATACATGCATGTGAAGGCAGAACACAGCCATAAGAAAGCATGAATTTTTTTAGGAAAGAAGACACCAACCTGAGATAGCTGCAAATAAATATAAACAACATTAACTTATCTTGTCTTTAGTTCTAAAACCATTATTCTTCTTAGGGATATATTGTGCCCCCATTTGTATAGAAAAATAGAAAACTGCACTTTGCAGTCATAAATGAGTACTTGGAATTTTGTTAGATTTCTTTCAAGCTTTCACTGTGTTTTATTAAATGTGTTTGTCTTGCTCAGTTCATTGCCAAAAGGGCAGTCAAATGAAATGACTGATTCCAGAGGAAAAAAAAAAAAATTCCCTTTTAATAGACTGATAACTTCATTTGTCTTCAGAAATAATAGTAAGTGTCTATAGTAAGAGTAGAAATGCTGTTTTTGCTGCTAAAGTTCTCATAGCCTAGGATCTTAAGTACATTAAGGTACAAGAAATGACTACATTTTTCTTTGTTAGTGTGTTGACCTGGTCAACTTGATAGGTTGATATATACTGACTTTTATGTGACTGATATCTGAGATTTCAGTAAAGAGACGTTGACTTTGGAGTGGATTGCTTGGATTGGTTTCTTCTAGGAGTGCTGGTGTCATTTAGACTTGCTTACATTATAGATGTGCATCTAAATGAAATCATGTGGTTTACTATTAAATTGCTTAATTTAGGGGTTCCTGATGAATCTCACAAGGAAGATGCAAGTGCTGAAGAGCTGAAAAATACAGATGAAGCTGTAGAGACAACAGAAGCAAGTATGTATCTGTACTCTTTCAAGGAGTTACAGGAAGAAGTAGAGAATGAAATATGAACTCAGTCTGCATAATTTAATTTCTGTGATTATTTCTAATGTCTTCTAAAATAGACTATAATCATTAATGGTGTGACTTATTTTCCCCAATATTTGCTTTTTAGCAGTATCAGATAAACCTGGTCCTGAGCACTCTGGAATTCAACCAGAACAAAATGGCCCCAGTGCTGATGCTGTCTCTGGGAATGCAGAGGAAGAAGCCTCCTGTGAAAAGGGTGCAAACCAAGACCTTTGCAGTCAGAGCGCTGACCCCACTGCCAACCCGCTCGCAGCGAGCGAGGACCCTCAGTCCCAGCCGGAATCCTCAGGGCTGGCGGCTCCGGACGAGGCCTCCACCAGGAGCTCGGCTCTGCAGGAAACCGATGACAGCGATGACGACCCCGTCCTGATCCCAGGGGCCAGGTATCGAGGAGGCCCCGGACACAGGTGAGGGGGATATTTGTCTCTGCTTGGCAGAACGCTTCTTGCTTTTTTTTTCTTTCTCGTTTTGTTTGTTTGAATGAAAGATCTAGAAACTCATGCCTCATATCCTTAATTAAAATAAGTTGTTCCTTGACAACTGGCCAAGAGCTTGATGGCTAAGTCTAATTTGCCTATATGTCAGATATGTACAGCTGCATTTTCCCTGCCAGGCAGGAAGGCTATTACAGGTTTAATACCTGTTTCTGCTGATTTTTTGCCTGCTGAATACCTTGGTGCTAAATATTTGCAGTTTATTTTTTATTATTCTCCCTCTAGTCATAAGTATAGAAAGTTCATACATTTGGGTACAGGGACCTACATTTTCCTTCAACTGTATCTTAGGTGTTCTTATTTGGGCAAAGCAAGAGGCTTTTAACTGCTGTTGTGCAGCAATGGTGTGTTTGTAGTACAAACATTAAGAGTGATGTGTTCAATTTTTCATTCTTGTTTTTCTCTGAAAGAGAATCTGCAATCCTTTTCCTTTTGTCGGTTATTGAGTATCAGTATGTATATCAGTAAAAAGAAAAGGTGGACTGCTAGCAGTTACCATTAATAAAAGATGCATTTAGTAAGCTTTGTGCTTTTTTTAATATAAACAGCGGTACATCATTGTTTGCTCATTCAGTAAACTGAGCCCTTAATTTTCTATTGTTGGTGTAATACCTTTGTTCACTAATTTCAAAACTGTAAAATTATTCAAGCAACATTTCTATTGTTAGACTTCAGACAATACCTTTTTTAGTAGTTTTAGATGTAATTTAACCTCGTGTCAGATGCCTTTGCTTTACTCCTGTTCAAAAGCAGTGCTATTAATTCCTTATGCTAGCAATGCAAATTCTTTACAGGATTTTACAATATGTATTCATTAGGAAATCAGGAAGAATTCAATAGTTGTTTCTAGAGAAGGCTTTAAATAATTTGCAGTTAAAATAGAAGTCATAAGCCACCACATTGTCAGTAGTAACAGAAAGAACAATCAGTGGTTGTTTATTACAAAGCACAAGTAATTCTGCTTGCTAAATGACAGCTTTTATGAAGAAGCCAATATACACAGATTCTGTCTTAATCCATTAACTTTCCATGCAGTACTAAGTATTTGTAGGCAGATATGGAATGGCAGAAATATTTATCCCTGCAGAGCCAATGTTCATTATGATCCAGTGATTGAAGAGCAAGCTGTGAAAAGCCCTGCAATTTTAATCACATCTTCATATTCAAGCAGGATTCATAGCTTCTCTTCATGCAGCATGTTGTCTCTACGATGTAATAGCTCCTGTAGTAATGTGGTAAGAGTGACACTTCCAGGTATCACACAGCTGTTACCATTTCCCGCTAGTGGGGACATCCTAGATGAAGTTACAATTCATCTGACACTCTTTCTTCCCTCTGCGTGCAGTGAGATTTCTTCCTGTAACAGTTTAAATTTATCACCTAGGAAAGATCATTCAACTAAATGGATGATATAATTAAAATCCTTTATGCAGTCCCCTGCTCCCTTATTCTTCCCCCAAATAAAATCTGAAAAAAAAAGTTGCTTTGTAGTCAGTGTTGGTTTAGGATTGCCTGCAGGCTTTCATTGCTCAGGTTTATTGCCTGACCAGATCATTTTGTTCTGCTTTTGTGTGTGTGCAAGCAGTGAAGTTTTCTAGTTTGACTTTCTGAGCATTACATTCCCTCCTATTCTTCAGGTTTCAGGAGTTTGTAAATGCACTCTGAGATACTAAGGAAAAGTAAGAGCACACATCCTGTGTGTGCTCAAAGGAATTTGGATTTCCAGAAAGGAAGCAGG
Organism: Dicrurus megarhynchus; assembly: GCA_013399195.1. Taxonomy (NCBI): domain Eukaryota; kingdom Metazoa; phylum Chordata; class Aves; order Passeriformes; family Dicruridae; genus Dicrurus; species Dicrurus megarhynchus. Next base: position 481,678 of record VXAD01003137.1, read on the forward strand.
CACTGATGGTCTTAAAGGCTATAGCTATAAGCTCTCGTAGTATTTATATCTCATATTAGAGTGAAAGGAACTGGAAGTCCTCTCTACTACTACTACTATGGCAGTTGTTACAGCCTAAAATCCCTTTCACAAACCAAATTTATACAAAATCCCCCATGTCCCTTAATGAGTAGGAAGCTAACTCAAAGCATTGCTGCTACCATGGGTATACATGAACTAAAATTGGTCATTTTGTTCTGTGCTAACATTCTGTTTTGATTGAAATAATTTTTCACACTCAGTGCTCATCATTGAATGATGTTCATCCTGTCCATTTTCAGGTTTTGTCTCGTTAGACTGAGTGCCAAGTTTTTCTCACTCTTAGCAGTAAAAATTTGTGGGTTTCCTGCCATCATGCTGGTTTCTGTCTGCTCTTCATGTTTCACTTCTTGCCTGAATGTGGTAGCCAGCCCCCTGCACTGTTTGGGTTTTGCTGGAGTAATTCTGTGTTTGTTACTCGTGGTCTAGAGAGGATTCTCTGAGCACAGTGAGCTGGAGCTGTGTCCTCCTCCTCTCTTGCTTGTGGCTGTTCCCGTGGGGCCTCGTGGTCAGACACAAGTCCAGCGCCCTGCACTTTTTCCTACTTTGTCATTCCAGAGGTGTGTAACTCAATTTTATCCTGCTGATATTCTACCCACCTCTTTTTCTCAAGGCCCTACAGTCCCCTCTCTGTTAATAAAGTTCCCCACTCTCAATGTGCTGCATGATTCCATTCCTACACCCTGCTCAAGGACCATTAGCAATACATAGCACAAAACTGCCTGCAAGTCTGGGGCTTCATTCCAACCAGGATGCTTCCTGAAGGCTTCTTTTCTCTTCCTCACTCAGTAAATCGTGTTACCTAACAGTTCCTTTACTAAATCTCATTTTTACAAGTTTACCTAATACTTTTCAATGTATCATTTTATAAGATAATTAATGGCATTAATATCTGAGTAATAATGTAGACTTTTTTTCTCTCTGGAATACTTAGGGGGAGCTGCTTTGGTATTTTTTTTCATGGGTTTGGTTTGGTTTTGTTGTTCTTTTTCTTTCTGAAGAAGAAAGACTAGCCTGCAGCAACCTACCTTTTGTAAACATATTTTATGTAATGAAGAAAAGAAGTTTCCTTTTTCTATAGGACAAAAAATTTTAAAAAGGCTGTTGTAGCCTTCTGAAACAGAATGCTAAAAACTGTTTAACTAATAAGCCTTTTCCAATATGTAGCATTACCAGCTTTTTCTATGATTAATTTCTTTTTCTTTAGGCTGTGTTTTCTTATAAACCAAATAGCTCTTGTTTACATCGAGCAGAAACTCCACAGATGGAGAAATTAACATCAAGGAAACTGTCTCAGAGTCATCTTCCCTCTGTGAAGTACAACTTTCTCAAATGAAAAGGAAGGATAGATTTCTGATTCTGTACTCTGAAATCATGATCTTTAGCTTCCGCTTAAGGAAAAGAAGTGGCAGAAACACCCTTTTGATAGCTCTGTTAAACAGCTAAATAAATTGAGAGCTTCATGCTGCATCTCATCATATTTTTAGTAAGATGGATGTAGATATCAGATTTAGGAATAAATATTGCTCATTTTGCAAATCTAATTGTATAAGGCTTCCATTATTTGAATGTTATTTAGGTACAAATCCAAGCTGTAATGTTTTCAAGCTGAGGGTTTGATCTTTTTCTCAAATAATCTAAGAATAGATACAAGGGACATAAATTCATATTGTGGATGCTTATAAATCTCAAAACATAATGAGGATAGGTGGTTTCTCACCAACTAACCTGAAACTGAGCCATCAGGAAAGACTGGGCAAAGTCTGCACCCGCTTTAGTATTTTGAAAAGGACTTTAAATAGTAGCAGCAAAATGTGGAGAAATACCATGATCCTTTGGTTGATTGGCTGAGTCAGCTGCATGTTGACTAGGAGTCAGCTAGGAATAGTTTTGACACAGAAGGACATTTCTTTAAAAGAAATAATTGAGAATGTGACATCTGACTTTTTCCAGCAGCATTTTTGTAGCCACTGAGCATCACTATAGGAATGGTCTTCACAAGTGACTAAAAGATACTAAGCAGGTAGTTCATTTTTTCATGTGGTTGGGCCAGTCAATGCATGTTCTTTTTAACAAAATGGATAAGGAAGTGTGCAGAAAATTTCAAAATGAAAAAAAATGAAACCTCTTTTGTACAGCAGAGCAGTTTAGCTAGATACTTACCAGAGAAAATAACCTCCTGTGCAGGTCTTTCAGTCTGGACATATGAAAAGACATTTCTTCTTTACAGCTTTCTGGGTCCAGCAAGTTTAGCTGGAACGGAGGGTTGTACATTGTAATATGTGGGAGGGGAAGAAAAAAATCTGTGCAAAATATTCTTCATACGCAGAGTGCAGATTTTAATGGATTGATCTTAATTTTCACAAATTAGTCAAAACAGCTCTCTGAGGGCTGATTTCCTAGTTAAATGACTGAATTAATTTTGTTTGGACTTTGAAGTTGATCTGGGGGCGGAGGCTAAGCCTGGAAAAAGCTACAACTAGTAGGTTACAATCTAAAGAAATATGAATGTGAAATGGAAATGATGATACAGCTGCTGTGATCTATGAAGAATTACTGCATTTTATAACTTAACTTTGTGTTCTGTTATATAATCTGAATACTATTTTTGCTGAAATCCAAGTAGTCTCATATACTGACTCATACACTGGGAAGGAGCCTTCTCAGTTGGAATTCATAGAGCACATTTTGTAAGAGATGCTAACCTTTGAAAAACATGGTACCCAGCATTTGTGAATGACTTCAGTTGTTATTCCCTTTACTAGATATAATATCAGAGGAACAGCGATAGGTGATAGAATAATGAGGTAATTAATTATTTTATTCCTCCCCTCCTCCTTTTTATTGCCATATATTGGATTTATCAGGTTCTTGTTTTTCACATCTAACTGGCATTTTAAGAATTGCTGTACTTCAAATGCTATGAATTACAGAGCATATTGCTTGAGTTATATTTAGCTGCATGTGTTGCATGGAAATTGAAAAGAAATGGCAGTGTATACATTTTACAACCTATTAACATTTTTATTGTGTGCCATAGAAATTAATGGAATTTGAAAAGTGTGTAGTTTGTGAAAAGAAATACCTTTTCTTTTTAATAATTGAGCTGTTGAGGAACGAGTTATATTTGCATGGGTTACTGCTGACTTGCTTTGTCTGGTAGTAGAGAACATCCAGTTCTGGACAAAAATATAAGACTACATGGATCAAAGACCATTTATATTTTTTGCCTGAACAAAGTTATGGAACTGAGCATAATTATTAGAGCTATATTGGGTAATACACATTTAGCAAGATAGATGCTAAATGTTATGCAACATTGCTTTTAATGAAGTTAAATGAAAAAGTCACTTGATCTCATATTCTTCATTGAAATACTTGAGGGAAGCCGTTGTAAGAACACATAAGGAAATTTGGGTAATTGTGTTTGGCCACACGCCCTAAGAGGGAGAAACTCTGCTGTGGTTTCAGCCAAAGGCCATCTAGAAGGGAAATGGCCCAAAGTCATTCTAATGATGGAAATGAACATCTTGGCTTCATGTGGCTGGAAAGACAAAGGTGCAGGATAATGTTCCATAAAAGACTTAATCTGAGTCCTATATTTTAAATGCCTCCAGGAAAATACTGCAGATCTGTATTTCTTTGTCTTATATTTTCATCTTAGCTGCAATTGGAATACCTGGATTTAACTCGTCAGCTTTCTTAAAGGTTCAGGAATCTGTGTGCCTTTTGTACTTTAAATTTTACAATAGGCATTCTTTCTATATTCAGCATGCTTACCAAGGAGTTCTTTAGCTCTTCAGCACAGCCCAGGGGAATATTAGTTTCATGTTGCTATAAATTTAATATAAAATAAATGATGCATTCAGCATAGAATTTTTTATAAGTCTCTTTTTCTCTGCTTTTCATCATCATTCAGCAGCATATCAGGTGAAAATTTAAAAATGTTTTGTAGCTGAGAATAGTTGAAACATTGATTGTGTTTGAAAGCTGGGAAATTACCTAAGAGTGCATTACAGTAAACATTTCTTTTTGTATCATCAGCAGTGAAATAACTTAGGCTTTAGGGTAGTGTCAGTGTGCTGTTAACAGGATGGTTTTGCCTTTGGTGTTGAGCTATCTTAATGCTTGAAATTAGCAGCAGTAAATCTCTTCCATATCTTCAGAGGCTTCTAAAGGAAGTAATTAATATCAGAAATATAATCAAATATTGGTATTTAGACAAGGAATCTGTTTTAATGTGGTGGTTAAGACAAGCCTTAGGAGTTCTTGGGCAGGACAGTTGTAGCTGGCAGGTGGATTCCTTTACCAGATCAATGAAGAAATGACAGACCTGGATCAAGGGTTTGCTGCAATGGTTTAGATACTCAGACAAATAATATCAGAATCGTGGTATGCCCTGAGTTGGAAAGGACCCACAACTGAGTCCAACTCCATTGGACAGCCCCAGGAATCACTCCATGTGCCTGAGAGCATTGTCCAAATGACCGTAAGGCATTGGAGAAATAAGATCTAAGTTAATGGTTATAAGCCTTAGGTTCTCTGCAATTGTTTTGGATAGGGACAATAATTCAAAGGAGAAGTTGGCAACAGGAGGGGAAAAAAATAAGATCTTAACTTGAAAGAGCTCAAGAGAAGGAATCAGGGTTTGTGGTCCTCAGCACTGGTCCAGTGGAAGATGTCTCTGCCCCTGGCAGGGGTTTGGAATGAGATTATCTTTAAGGTCCCTTCCAGCCCAAAGCTGTCTGCTATGAAAAAGAGACCTGTCTCTGTGTTGTCAGTGTGTGAGTACATTTGGAAACTTAAGAAGTGACAAAATCCCTAGTAGTGAAGGAATCAATACTGAGCTCAATACTCAATGCAGAGCTGAGACAAGAGGGATGGAGCAAGGAAGCAGGGAGACGTGAGCTGTGTATCCAGCTGCTGCAGCTGAGCTCAGGAGACTGACCATTATCAGCCTGGGATAATGGTGTTTGGAAGAAGCAGGGTTATCTCCAGTACCAGATGAGTTTTATGGCAGCCACTACATTATTACCCTTTAACAAACAAACCAGTTATTTAATTCTGCAAATCGTACAGATTTTTGTTTTTTAAAAAAATCCTCATTACACTTCAGAACTTCTAAATATACAGAAAATGCCCTATGTGACAACTTATATTTTAAGACTTATGTGTATACATATTTTCCATTTCTCTCCATTTATAATATATAGCTGTGGATCAGTTTGCATCACGGGATTTTTGTGAGTTTGTTTTTTTTGTTTGCTTGGTTTGAACCCATGTTTAACTAAAAAAATATGGCTTCACTTCTGAATCCCTATTCCATTCATCTTGGGCTTAATTTCAATGGACTTTTGATAATTAATTGCAACAATTAACTTTGAAGACTTCAAACCTGGCTGATCATAAGGGGAAAAGCAGTGCTCTGTGAATCCTTCCTGGAACTATACCCATTGACGGGGCTGCCTGAGGAGTGCCGACACAACGTGCATTAATTCCACTGTCTGACATTTTGTGCTTGGAAGAGCAGTTGGGAAGGGAAGAGGAGCTCTCAGCCAGGCTCAGCTCAAGCTGAACCTCAGAACAGTTCAAATTGCACAGCACACTTCTGTACCCACTGATGCTCCAAGTGATGAGGCTGCTATCTGTGTTTGTGTTGGCAAAGACAGGAATTGCTCATCACAAATACAAATGAAAACAGCTATGTCAGATTTTAAAATTCTTGTGTGTGTATAACTTAAGAAAATGTATAGAAAATCTGTAGTTATCAATAAATAATACCTCTCAGAGAGGAGCCTTTTCCCTGTAATGTTCTTTGTTCTGAAATGTCATTAAATTGGGTTCATTTTTATGTTTTCTGGAGCAGACTTGCCTCTGGTACGTTCCTGCTTTCTGCAGGGTGTTGCTAAGGGCTCGATCACAGTATCACAGTTAGAGCCGTGTGTGCTTGGCTGCCTTCTCCCTGGTGAAGGTAATCATCGACTTCACAAGATAACTAAATAGAAATCCATTTTCCTTAGAAAATAAGGCCCAAAATCAGGAGGTTAAATTCAGAGCTCCATTTAGTTGAAAGACAGTTTTGCCCAGAAAGTTGCTTCTGTGCTTCTGCTTTTATCTTAGAATGCATGATCCTGACTGCTGAGCAGTATTGAGGTTTTTTGTAATGTCTACATATTTCAGCCTAGAGGAATGGAGAGGAGATTAATTTTTCTAGAGATGTTTGGATGAAAAATTATGCAAGAAACTACTTTGCTTTACCAATTAGCTACTTTAATACTATCTTCTAATCCCAAGACTTGTTACCGCTATCCAGCAAGTAATCCTTCTGAAACAGCTGGACAAGTCTACTGCTCTGTAAGTCCTAATGATGTTTAACTTCTCGGCTCTTTGCTGCACATCTTTGATTAATGAATGTGAAGAAATACACCAAAATTACAAATAGCAATCACAGTAAATGACAGGTGCTTTTACTTTCTCACACAAACCCCACTTCTTTTTTAAAAGCAAGTAAAACCCCAGTATGCACAAAGATGGTTTAAAGTTTCTGTTAAGTGTTTTGATGCAGCCTATCATGTGCATGCCACCCTTTTTCTTTTATGTAGAAGCAAACTGGTGAGGAGCATAATTCAGTGATCTTTAAAGCACAGTAGATAAAGAATGTGGGCTTCTTTTTTTCCCCCCTCTGTTGTATGAAGATGTTGTGAAGAACCCTCTTAAATCTGTTGAAGATTAAAGCTGAAACTCAGCATGTTTTAAGGACTAACTAAAAAATACAGTGTATTTATTTACTGTAGTATGGAAAGGATGAACCAGGAAACAGCCTAGGGGTTGAAAGGATAGAAAACTCTCACCAAGGAAGTAGTAGTAGTCTACTTTTTCTGGTGCTGTTTGCTAGGCAAACGTGTAAGAAATGGATTATAATAAACAGCACACTATTAAGTGGATCTGTTGCTTTCAAATCTCTTCCGGTTTCTAGAAAAAAAATATTAAAATTTATTTTAAAAGTTTAGCTGTATTAGGTGATCTGTCTTAGTGTGTGGTTTGTTGGTTTATTTGTTTTTATAGTAAATAAATTTGTATTAATGACTTACATTCCTTTTCCTTCTTTGCTTAGCTGTAGCACACCATTTATTCCATCTTTACTTTTTGGTGCAGCTTTCTCCTATGGCAAAAATTAGACAAAAATCTAAGCAGATCACTGGCTGAGAGAATTAGTTATGAGATAGATCTGGTGGGGGTTTTTTCTGGAGTAGGGGACTTGTTGCTGGAGCCTCCAGGATCAGTGACTAAAACACTGGACAACATTACTTAAAAGCAAATTCAGGTTACTTTCTGGCAGCAGTGTAGTGAGGTTCTGGATTAGTTTACTTTTTAGGATCATATAAATTGCCATAATAGTTTCACTCCTTGCATTCTGCTAAAACCTGCTTCTTCTTGAGAGTGACATTCCCCTTGGACTGTGTTCAGGACCTCAGAGCTAATGATGACAAGGAATAACAGAAGAAAAAGAACTGGGATGTGACTGTCTGGTTATAGCTGGAATAATGGGGATCTGCAAACTGAAGAGCTAAACAGGAAAAATTTGACACCAAGGTCTTGTCACAGATTAATAAAAAAATAAGTTCCTGGAATTAAACATTCACAAAACAAATTACATAATTCAGTGCTTTTTTTCATCTGTTATTTTAGGAAATCTTCAGCTGTAAACCTTACTGCTACCATATGGGATAGGTGCTCCAATAATTGATCTCAAATCTTCTTTTGCCTTAGTAGGAACTTTTTAAAAGCTGTCTAAATCTTGAGTCTTGTTGTAGAGAAATAATGAAGAGAAATACATTGAACAAAATCTTACAAAAAACCAAATCACACTGAGAGACACATTAGATCCTTAATTGCTTTTTAAAATTTAAAAACTTATGTTCTGGCATAGATTTTTTTTATCACTTCAGAATTTTGCTACCTCAATATGGGTGGAGGATGAAAATAAAATAGCATGTGAATTTTGCCAACAGCTGAAGTTTGTTCTACAGAGGGGGAATAAAACCTGGCATCACTTGACATTCCACTGTCTTGCATGCTATTCTGGTTGTAAGCCAGGATGGAAAAAATTCAAGTCTGTAATTTTACAGTTGAGATTATGCTGATGTCTGTTTCAAACTCATGGAGAATGTGTTGGAGTGCCTAATGATGATTTTTGAGAGCCCCTTGAAGTGTTTGGGGCGGGGCTCTCAGTGCTGTTCTCTCTGGAATTCACAGACGATCCGCTGTCGCCCGCATCCAGGAGCTCTTCAGGAGGAGGAAGGAGAGGAAGGAGATGGAAGAGCTGGAAACACTGAATATCAGGCGCCCCTTGATAAAGATGGTTTATAAAGGTCACCGCAACTCCCGGACTATGGTACAAACTCTGTGTGCTTTGGGGGCTCTGGGGCTTTATGGACTCACTCAGCGTAGCTGCCCCTTGCTGTGCTTGCCAAACAGGATACTGGGATGCACTGTGAGCTCTTTGGCTTCTGTGTTCACTTGGAAGGCACAGAATTTGCTCTAAATGAAAACTAAGATTAGTGTGGCTCATGCCACTGTGAAAGGCATCCTGGCTTTAAGACTCTCTCCCCTCAACATCCTTTAAATATTGGGGTATTTTTCTTCTTTTTCATTTTCTCTCTCAAATGGTATAAAATATGCCTACCTTCCAAATTAGGATTTAATCCTCACTTTCCCTTTCAAGCTGTTCAAAATTATTATTTAATCTTTAACTTTGAAGAGCTTGGATGGGAAAGTGGGGATTAAATCATAGTTTTGAAGAGCTTTGATGTCTCTGAATTAAAAAAAGGAGCTAGTTCTAGTTATTAAATCATAATTTAGCTACTAGATGCCTTATCCTTCTCACACAAAATGCTGTATTTCAAGAAGAATGCAGTCACTGTGTTTGTAAAGCAATGGTGTGTGAAAAACAGAGGCTGCTTTCCTGCTATTTCTTTCTTTTTGCTTTTTTGCAATATTTTGAAGATGGGAAGTTCTGAGTTCTAGGTGGTATTTTGCAGAAGTAGCCGGTGTGTTACTGTGCAGCTGATGTGAGGAGTAGTCCCTTTACCCCCAAGCCATTTTCTAGGGTTTGTGTGAATAGCTTTGATTACACTGGGAAAAATGCTTCAGTAAATACATATTTCAGTCTACATAAACAACAGGGCTTAGAATAAACCTTGATTAATGACAAGGAGTTTTGAGCTGTATTTCAGAAATCAATTTTAATTGCTCAAACCCCCATTAGTTTAAAAGTCCTGGCATCAAGCACTTTGTGGTTAAGAGATACTAAAAGTGAGCTCATCTAAGTCTTAATTCAGTCTCTGTTTGCATATCTGTTATTACATAGATTATTTAACAGATTTTGTTGTTTGGTTTCTTGGGGATGTGGGCTGGTCTCTTTGTTTCACACAAGCACCTATGGCAAGGAATGCACAGAATGAAAGAAAATGTAACTTTATTTTCCCCGTTGCTCTCTATGGTTGCAAGCTTCATTTTAACCTGCTGGTTTTAGTGCTACCCTCATTCCTGGAAAGCAAGGGCTGATAATATTTCCCTTTCAAATCTGGGAAGGTGACAGCTTAAAAAAGCTTTGTTTCCTACACACCTGAGTAACCCAGGGAGGAAGTTGTGTGGTCAATTATATGAACCATTTTTATGTATGTATGGATATAATTTTTATGTGTGTATATATATATACACACATAATATATATAAAATATATGTATTATACATATTTCATATATATTACATATATAATATATATATAATATATTATATATATAAAATTAAGATTATGCAGGCAAATGGTATAATTCTAGTTCTTCCTTACTTTTGAGGACTTACTTTGGCAATCTTATATTTTTTATAGTTCCACTTTTAAAACAGCGACTTTTAGAAACTTTTCTTCAATGGAGTGTCTGAGTGTAAATGATAAATGGCATAAGTTGTGTTTACATACAGAAGTGAGTGTGTATATGAGTTTGAAAACCGAAATTTTTAAATGTGAATTTCAGTTCTGTTCATTTCTGTGGTGCTAAAATTAGATTTTATGAGTATTGAGAAGTATGAGTAGGAGAATACAAAGGAAACAGGGAGAGGTCATAATTGAAAATTAAAATATAAAATGAAAAGTTTTTTATTATTGGGGATAATCTAGATGTACCAGGATAACGAAAGTACATATTAAGAGGAGCTATAAGACAAAAGCTGCTGAAAGATTAATATATTGGAATTCATTACAGAACTCAGGAATGCAGCTTCTCTGGCTTATTTTTAGGTACATCAGGATGATTTTATTGCATTGACTGCAGTCATCGGGACATATTCTGTAGACAAAGATCTACTGAGCCTGAAATTTAAAACTGGGCATACTTATGCTGGAAATAAAGCACATATTTCTAACAGCACTAAGGGTTCAACTTACCAACAGGAGTCTGTGTCAAGGTAGCTGAGGCAAAGCACAGAGCACGGCAGCGTCTCTGCCCTTCTCTTCAGGCATTTTCTGAGGGAAGAGTGCAAAAAGAAAGAGAAGGATACAGGCATGGCCCTCTTTAGAGCCTTACTTGGAAAATGATTCACAGTAGGATTCTGTGTAAATAGTCTCAAACTCAAAATTCTGTCCCTTATGCTAGAGTTATTTTTAAATGCCAAACTGAACTTCCAGCAGTGGAAATGCTCTGTGTGAACTCTGCAAGCTGCTCCACAGGAAAGTCCTGCTTGCACAGGTACCTCTCTTGCCCAGTGTTTGTCAGTTAAAAGAGTTTGTAAGAGGTACTGCTGACTCTCAAAAAAATAATTCTACATCTACACTTTAACCTTCCGGGCTTTTTCCTGCAGCACAAACACCAGACTGTTGTGGAGCTCTCAGCCCACATCTCGTGACTGAGTTTTCTGACTGTTGTTTAAGCAGTGTCCCTTCTCCCCCTGCCACCCCATCAGACCTCTCACCTGTAGAGGACACAGGACAGCAGATTTATATCATTTAACAATGGTTATTTTGAGGTCCTACTCTGAGTAAAATCAGAAGTGATTTCTGAAGAAGGTTCTCACCCTTAGTGAAGGAAGTGACTTGCTCTTGTTTGTTCAGACTGATTGTTTGACATCATTTGGGTTACAACTTTATAGGAAGGGAGGGCAAGAGGGGCCTTGGCATGGAAAGAATATTCTACATTTAGGAAACCTAATACTTACTTCTTGGAAAGAAAATATTTTAGGATGACTTTTTTTTTGGCTCAGAAATTGAATAAGGCACATTCTTTCAGGCTGTAATCATTAGGGTATCTTGAAAGTAGCAGGTGTAGCATAGTCTCAACATTATATTTCAAGGAAATGGATATCTGATCCTACCACCATTTCTCCTGGCCTGCAGTATGGATCATTTCTCTGCTGCTCTGTTTCATAGGACAGACTGCTTCAGCTGCAGTCAGTTCCAAAACTGCTTCTGTTTTCCCACTGAATTAGTAAATGCACAATGAACAGATAATACATTCACCACACATGGAATGGTTTATAAATAATATATAAGAAATACTAATAGTATACTTAATGTAAATAATAAATTATGAATCCATACCAAAATGTAGCTAATATGCATAAATTATTATCAGATAATAACATAATTCTGATAACGCTTATAATACTTATTGTTCTTGTAATACAACACCACATTTTGTGACTGGGAGGCACTTTCATCTACTCTTGCTGTAATAGGTGAAGCTGAAGGGTCATTTCTACCTGGATGCCTGCATTTGTTCAGTGATTTATAACTTTACTTTTGGCATTCGGCTAAGAGGTCTTAGTTTTTATCATATTTATTATAGCAAGGGGGGAGAAAAAAATTCCTAAGTTTTTGATTTCATGACCATTTTTATCTGTCAGACCCAGTTAATTCCCACCCCCAAGTCTTCATAAGCTTCTGTCTTGTCTCCTCTTTCTCTGTAAATGGAAAATTCCCCCCCAAGGGATTAGCCTGTCACACACTCTAATTTAGCCAAACTCTTCCTAGAAACTCCTTTGCATACCCCTGTCTGCAGTATCATTCCTGTCACTTTAGAAAGTGACAGATTTGCTGATATTTGTTTTCAAAGTGCTCAATCTGCCCCAACTCCTCTCTCTCTTTTTTTTTTCCTGTTAGCAGCTACTTTGCTCTGAAATCTAAAACTTACTGAACTTTTTTTTTTTAATCATTCTTCTTTAAATATTTCCTTTAAAATGTCTTAAATGTTGTTTCTGCATGGGCAGAACTCTTCCTCCAGCAGCAGTGTTCTTGCAGACACAGGAGTGTAATCTTTGATGGGCTTTTTATTGGCTGGGTCTTACAAAGTTTTGTTTTTCTTTCAGATAAAGGAAGCCAACTTTTGGGGATCCAACTTTGTCATGAGTGGTTCAGACTGCGGCCACATTTTCATCTGGGACCGGCACACTGCTGAGCACCTCATGCTGCTGGAGGCTGACAACCATGTGGTGAACTGTCTGCAGCCTCACCCCTTTGACCCCAGTAAGAGCAGCATTCTCACACTCTGCATGTCCAGCTTATCTGCACTAGAGCATTTTAAAGCTCAGTCTTAAACTCTGTCACAACAGAGCACTGCAACGATTAATGAACTACTGTTCATGTTTCCCCATGTAATTCAGATAATACTGCTTTTAATTTTGCCTCTTACTAGTGACCTTTGGCCCTTAAATCCCTCCTTATTAAAAAATTTATTGAAATCAAACTACTCCTGACATAGAATTTATAGAAATATTGTCAGATGTAATAAGAAGAATCTCAAATTTTTGCTGCCCTCAACACATAAAATGAGGGACATATGGGGTTGCTGAAATGTCAGCAATACTTGGGAAATTATATTGGAATCTGGTCTCTACTTGGCTCTGTTCAAAAAAAATGGAGCGAAGTGGGTGTCTCCCTCTCACTGGCATTGTGAGATTAGAAGAATTAATGAAATTCATAGAAATTCTATTTGTATTTAGAGGAAAACCTCCCCAGAAAGATGGACCAAAGTAATATAAGGAATCACATGTAGCTGGAAAATCTGAACCATCCTGCAGCTTCTGACACAGTCAGAGAAAGCATTTGTGTTATTTCTTTTTTCACAGCTTACATGGCTGTATAGTAAGAGTCAGCTATTGGTAAATTAGCAAGTAAAGCTGTTATAAATCAGAAGAGGCTGGGGGTTTTTCTAACAGTTTGGGGAAACATGACATGGAATACTGTCCTACATAGAGTAAGCCTTGAACTTTCAAATTTTTTACTGAAATTGAGTTCTTGTAAGTGTCCTGAGTTATATACTCCCTTTGGAAGCACATTTCAAAGTGCCCTGTAGCTTTGCTGATTTCTTGTTGGAGTGCAACTGTCTCCCTGTCACACTCTGAAAGTGTCATTAAGAGAGCTTATCCTCCTTGTAGGACAGTAAATCTTGTTCAGTTTCCCAGTTACTGAGACCTTTCTATGGAATTTTAATTCCTGCAGTGGTTTTTGTGCAATGGTCTAGAGAATGTTCTGCAACTTTTCACATTTTTCATACCTTATTTATAACAGCATCCACTGCATCTTTCTACTTAAATATCAAATAAATTTCCATGAAATTCACTGAAATTATCAAATGTACATTTGAAATTATCTTGGTTCTGCCTTTTTACCTGGGTCTACAAATCCTAAAGCTTTGTTATTAATGCATATACTTATCAGCAGAATGTATTAGGAGTGGCTGGGTTTGGTTTTACTTTCTGCTTCTATCTTTTGTATATTCTGGTGATTTTTTCATATTTAAAACAGGGGGCCCTTGATGCTTGCATTTGTTTTCTTCATATATATATAGATAGATTCAAAACCATATAATCTGTAGTGCAGATCTCTTGTGGAGACTTGGTAATTACAAGCTCTGTTCAGCATGAGATCTGACATTTGCAAATAAATGCTCCAAGTGAAGTGTTTTTCTTCTATTTAAGGGCAGAAAATAGCAATAAACACATAACACATTTAATTTTGAATTACTGTTACTTACTTCTAGTTCTGGCCTCTTCGGGTATTGATTATGATATAAAAATTTGGTCGCCATTGGAAGAATCCAAGATTTTTAACAGAAAACTTGCAGATGAGGTAAGAACCTTTCCTCCTCCTTCATGGTAATGTTGTATCTTTAATTCTATGAAAGCCTTTGGTACAAATTACTGATATTGAATTAGCAGAGTTATTTAATGTTCACCAAATGAGCTACAAATAAAAAGCTGTCCTTCAGAACAGCTGACTTTTATATCCTTGGCACTTTGCATTTCATCAGCTCTCCTAGAAATTACATAACATGATCTGGTATTATGTACATGAAAGGAGTTGGAAGAAGTGTGAACACTCGGATATTGAGGGAAAACTGGCAGGAATTAATAAATGAATGTAATGCTTGTCTCTAAACAAATAAATGACAGGAAGACTGAAGGAAGTAACACAGAACAACAGGGAGTGCAAAAATCAATCCTATTAAATATTCAGTGGCATAAAAGGGAGTTAACCTAAGGTTAAGATTGCAAATGGGAACTTCATAGAATAAAGAAAACATTGGAAGCCCAATCAATTATAAAAGTCCAGTGTAAAGTTATGTAACTCACTATTTCCATGTTGTCCTCAGAGCAATAACTGGATATAGCAACTGGCCTGGGGTGACCATATAGCTGACTGCTGAATAATCATATTTGAGTGACTCACATAACATCATGTATCAAAATGTTATATGGTGTTCTGTAAGCAATGTCATAGGACAGATTTGGTTGTGGGGTGGTCAGTTTGGGGGAATTTTTTTGGTGAAATCTCTTGGGCAGCACGGATATAGTACACTGGGGGTTTTTTAATCATTCTTTCTCTTTAGTAGTGCTACATATATTTTAAACAAACAGAAACCCACAACCCTTAGCCACCACCCAACATCCCTTGTAAAAACCCCAAACCATCCACTTGTGAGTTTTGAACCTTTCCCATTTTTTTAGCACTGAGTGAAGTGACACTTCTTTGCATATTGTGTGACAGCTTTAGTCATGACATGTTTTAGAGACTTTGGGGTTTGCAAGTATTGCTAACCATAAATGTGTGCTGAAAGTAATTATTGTACTTTAGCTCTCTCACTTTATTTCTAATAATTAGAAATTATTTAGATATTTAGTTATGTTTTCTTTAATAGAAAATTAAAGAACTTTCAGAAGAATGACTGCGGTGTGGTTTGTAATTTTACATGTGTTTTCGTTTTTAATTTAATCCCTTTATTGGAATACCTGTGTAGGGAACAGGAGAGGTTCATAGCAATAAAATAGTTTTCACCATGTTAAGTTTGGCTGGAGTAAGTGTCCAACGTACCTGAACTGAATTTTCCAGAGAAGGGGGAAGGTCTGGGGAGAAAACAGAGTGTTTGAGGAGAGTTCCATATAGATACAGAACTGTGTTTAAAATTGAGAGAGGCCATGACCTTAGTGAATAAGAAAAGAGAGTGGGGATGAGAACAAACCTCTGAATAGAGAAAAAGCCTCAGCAGCAGGTTGTCAGGGGATGTTACTGATGATGCACTGGAGAAATAGGGGGTGAAAGAGGAATAAACAGCAGCCTGCTGCCTTCTCAGTTTGCTTCTGTTAGGGAGTGATCAGCTATGCCAAGTGCCTGGCAAACAGGTGAGAATGACAGAAAAGAGGTGCTTTGATTGGGAAGGGAGAAGGGCACTGCAAACATTTGCAAGAACATGTTCTTCACAAGAGGAACAGGCTTAAAGAGTCTCAGGGAGACCAAGAATTACATTATTTTCCTGTTTTACAGCAGCTGATCTGGGAGCAAAGATTGAAAAATGGTCTGAACTTGTCTCCACCTAAAGACATTTTTGTGCTTAATGGTAACAAAAGAATACAGGCTAAAAGCTGAGACAAGCTACAGTGTGGGATTAGAATTTATGGAGGAAGAAAGAAGGATGGCAAGAAAGTACTATGAGGAAGGAATGAGGGAAGAGAGCTAAAAGTATTCATTAGCAGGTTTTTTTTTCCTTGAAACTGAGACAGTAGGAGCTGGCTCTTTCAAGTCATTTAGAGGCAAGCTGTAGATCTGTTTACAAAGTAAAGAGTGTTCCTGAAGTGGGATAGAAAATGGCTTGTGTTCCTTGGATTTTCTCCAAAAGTTTCAAGCAGCATGAAGGTAGGAGTTGAGGGTAACCTCATCTCTTTTCCTTCCCACATTCTTGGCCAGCACTGGTGCTAGAACTTTGTTCTCTACAACAGTTGCCATCTGGAAACAGCACTTTCTCTCATCAATCTGCTTTACTTCATGCAAGATTTCCAAAGTTTTTCTTAGTCACTCATCTTAATATCTGCCATGCATGTGGACAGTGGAACCATGATCTTACTAGAATATTCTTTAGATAGACAACCTGCAGGCAGAGTCCACTGTCTGACTTTTCTTACCACAGACAACAGTATTCAATACCAATTATGAAAATATTGCTCCCTTATGGTAATTTTGGTCTCTGTAAAATGACTTTTGCGTAGAAACTTTGTATCTACAAGCCCATATTGATGGAGTAAAATTTTGTGTTTATTTCTGATGCTGGTTTTTTCCCTTCCCTGCCTCCAGGTTATAACTCGTAATGAATTAATGCTGGAAGAGACCAGAAACACCATCACTGTTCCAGCTTCCTTCATGCTCCGAATGTTGGCTTCACTGAATCATATAAGAGCAGGTGAGAGACTTCTGAAGAGCTTGTCCACAACACTGGTCTGTGAAATAGCAGGTGGATTGGGAAATCATCAAGACCTTCCGCTGTCTGTGGCTGTACTTGGGGTTGGTGAGAAGATTCAAGGGTTGTTCAAGGTTCTCTTAATAGAAGTACTTAGGAATTTCTTCTTTGGTGTGAGACTTGCAACATCTTTGCAACTGTTATTTTTTATCTCAAAACAAAGAGCAAAATATATTTTTAGATGTTGAAAAATACTCTCTTCAGGAATGATCTTTTAAGTGAGTGCTGTGTGATGGGAAGACTATTGGGGAGGACTGGAATGAGCTGTAAGATAAACTGACTGTGATTGTGGGCTTGGAGTTGTCTAAGGGTGAAGGAGGGTGTGAAGATAAAGGACTGTGGGAGGTACTGCTGAGGCTGCTGGCAGCTGTTCCTAGGGCAGCAGCATGTCCCTCCAGTTCCCATGGGGCTGACACAGGTGACAAGAGGGTTGCATGGAGGAATCATCACTGGGAACTGGATGTTGGTGCTGGAGACATTGAGTGCAGTGGATTGACCCTGAAGATGGAGGACAGTGGAGAGACATCACACACTGTGTAGGAAGCAAGGAGATGGAGTTTTGGGAGGCTGGCATGGCACATGGGGTAAAAACCTAACAGACCTGTAGATGAAGGTGAAAGTGACTGGAGATACTGAATATGGGGACTCTGGCTGAGCAGAGCAGTGGCTTTCAGTGGTGAGGTGGGAAGGAAGCTGTGCCTGGTGGCAGCTGCTGCTCCTCTCTCACCTCTGTCTGCTCTGTGAGTGCTGGGAGCCAGGAGGGTGCTGTGTGTCCAGCTCAGTGCTACACCTCCATGTGTTTCCTTCAGTTGTCATCATCTCTTTTGAGGGAAATACTAGAAGAACTGCCCAACACTTGAGTTTACAACAATTTCAGCAAAAATCTGTTATGGCTGGGTGGAGCGTTTCTTAACCTGACTGCATGTTGCTTGAACGATTGATCTTGAGCCAGTCATGTTCCCTCACACATTTCTGTATTTGCCTTTCTCTAAATATTTACATCAAAAGGCACTTTTCCTGATGTACTGAAGTGACAGGCAGTGATCCCTCGGTTTCTGGATTATTCAAATTTTTAACTGTAGCTATTGTAGTTTCAGCTCCCCAGCACAGCACTTCTGTCCCTTGTAGTCACCATCTCATTTTAATGTTATGCTTGCATTCGTCTTTTCTGTGCTGACAGCCAGTCAGCAGCTACAAGGTTTTTCCTTTTGTACACAGATTTTGCTTTCATGCTTGGAAATCCTTTAGGGCATTTCTCCTTTTCTCCTTTCTTGTGGTAACATTTCTACCCACTCTCTGCTGTCAGTCCACACAGACTTTCTTCTACCATAAAACCCACAGCCATTTCCCATTGTGTAATAGCCCAGGGAGACAGCATGTTATAAATATTTACCAGAAAAAGAAAACTTTGCAAGTTCTCTTTACTAAATCTGTGTTTTGCAGACCGATTGGAAGGTGACAGATCAGAAGGATCTGGCCAGGAGAACGAAAACGAAGATGAAGAGTAACCAACAGTTGTGTGTGAGCACCTGGAGGTCAATGAAATTTGTATAAGACATTAATTATATTTTTCCTTACAGAGCTTTAGTGCAATTCTGAGGTATTGCTTTTGGATAACCTAACCTTTTGTTTTTTTGAATGACTGTGTGCATGACTTGGGGAGAGTGTGCAAGTTAAAATAAGCAAAAATGTTTTTAAAATGTTTTGCCATGAATGAGGGGTGCTAGAAGATGCCAAGTGCAATATTTTCCTTAAACAGCAAATGTGGGAGCTTGGATCAATGTTTTAAAGTAACTTTCATTATAGTAAAAACGTTGGTTCAAATAAATTTCTATACCTGCTGTTTGCATGTTTGTTGCTTTCTAATTAAAAGATTTGGTTGTTTTAAGTAGTTTTGTGGTTTTTCCTTGAGCAGCCATTATCACCCGGTAACTACAACCCCATTGCTGCTTTTGCAGTATTTGCATTCTTTCTTACAATGTTAGTGAAGTGATAAATACAAATATTTCTTGCAGTGAGCACTGGGGATTTTGAGACCCCACGTCTCTTAGTTCTTGCATTTCCATAGGAAACCCAAATGTAGGCAAAAATTCTCTCTCCCTCAGTTGTATGGTGCCACTTCCCATTCTCTGTGCTTGGGTCTGTAGTGCTGGTGAAATAGTTGTCTTTCACGGATAGATCTGTGAGTTTGCCTTCTTTGCAACAGCAGCAGATACATCTTAATTTCCACTGGATTTGAGGTACATGAATTTGAGAATTCCTGCGCATTGTTTCCTAGCAGTAATTATTTGGGAAGGCTGTTCAGTCTGTTTTATGGTTTTACCCTTCCTCCATAAATTTTTCGATGGCAATGGGGAAGAGAAAATGAAGGAAGGAAGGTGGAGCAGTGGAAAGAGCTGTTGGCTCAGTGGCAGTTCTTGCCAAGGATGGCAGATGCAGAGAGGCTCCACTGGGAATACAGAATGCTGGGAAGAATTCTAAGTCAGGGGGATGAGGGTACTGAAGGCTTCATTACCCTGTTGACATTAAAATACACATTCATCACACAAGCTTCACAAACTTTGCTTACATCAACAAAAGGAATTCCCCACACCAAATAAAAAAGAACATTAGCACAACATTCTGATATCCTGATTCACAGTGCAGGCAGGCTGAAGAGACACAGGGGAGGGATATAAAGCACAGAAACAGAGGGAGAAGGGAAAATAAAACAGCTGAAAGAGATAAAGAAAAATTTGTGAGGGAAGAGAAGTGGGAATTATACGGAACTCAGCTGGCAGTAATAGTGAAGATACTTGGCCAAGGGAAGAATAACATGAGGGGAGAGGAAAAGTGAGGAGATGGATAAGGGTGGCTGGGTGGTTTCCTTGTTTGTTTTAAAGGAGAAGTTAAGAAATCACTGAGGAAGAGCAAATTATTAGAAGCTTTGAAAGTGATCCAGTGAAGAGAATTTGGCAAAGGAGAAAATAACTCTTGGGGAAAGAAGTGTTTGGAGGCAGAGGGTGCTAAGAAGAATGGACACCTCAAACACTGGAGTGCTGTGAAACCCAGGAAACTTCACATCCTGAGGAGGTCGGTGCAACAGAGGATGGAGAGCTGCGAAGTGTTTGAGAAGGTATCTGACATCAACAAGGGAGAGTAGAAAATGTCAAGGTAAGATGCTTGTTTGTTAAGGAAATGGAGTGAAAGTGACAGGTAATATGGCTATCTGTCTTTTCTGGTAAGTGGCCCTTCTGTGGGAGAAGGGAGCATAACTGCAGTTTTTTGAGATAATATTTTGGTCAAGCCTGTTTAGATCAGCAAGAAATGAAAGAATATTTTATGACTTTGGGGTGGATCTGTTTGGGAAGGGGGGAACACAGGGGTTTAGCACTATTCAAACCTTGCTCTTCATAGCGCTGCACTGAGCAATGTTTTTCTATCACATGCAAATTAACCTTGAATTTTTATAGCAGGGGTTCTGCTCTCATTAGATTTAACAGAACTATACAGGAAATACATATAAGGTATTTAGTGTATAGATAAAGTAGGGTTGTCTGCTCCACTGCTGGGGCTCCTGAGCAATTTTGTGAATGAAATACAGAACACAATGTTTAATGCAGTTGTGTTCTCTGTAGATGATATTTGAGGTATTTTCTTCCAAAAATAGCCCGGGTGTTTCTACAGAAGCCTGACTCTTCTTATTTAGAAATTATTAATTTTTTGCCTTGAAAATAAATTCTTCCTCAAGTGCATCTATGGAGAGGATACCTTTTGTCTTCCCCAGAGAGGTTTATTAAATCACTGTGGATGGCTTTCTAAAAATAAAAAAAGCTGCTTCTGCCACTTTTGCTTTAGTTATAGCAATTCCCAGCAAAGATCATACCAAATGCAATAATCTTGTCTTTTTTTTTCCAGAGTTCCCCTATAGGCACATTATTCCCAAAATGTCTCTTATTTATTCAAAGGCTAAATATTAGCTTTAATTCCTGATACGTAGCTGCGGGTTTACTCATTAAAATGAGGACTGAATCTCACTAAGAGAAAAAATTTAATATCTGGAAAATTTTTCAAACTTCACTGAAGCTTTTTGAGCACTTTTTCGAAAACTACGGTAATCCATAGTATTTGGGTTGGTTTTTTTTAATTAACATTTATGTGATGGGTTAAATCTCAGTTCCTAGAACCATACACTAATAGGAGCTGTCGACAGAAAGGGGGATGCCGGTAATTCTAGAGTTTGTAGCAGCAAAAGAATATTTGAAAATGTTACTCAAATGTGCACAGAAGTTAATCGAAGTAATGAGCCACCCCACAGCCTCACAAGTTCAGCAGCCAATCTTGTGCTCGCGGTCTGGTTCCAAGCTGGGGCTCGGAGGCGGGCGGTGCTGCCGGAGCTCCCTCTAGTGCCTCGTTCCTGCTGCACCGGGACAAGCGTGTCCCGTGGGCACCCGCAGGATGCAAGAATCCGGGATGGGGACGGCACCCCGGCTCAATTCCTGCCGTGGTGACACCGTATTGGAGACCACCATCCTTCCTTCGCCGCGAGCCAGCGGGAGGGAAACACCAACAAGCTACAGATTCCTGTTGAGCATCAAATGACCAGATGATTTAGCTGGATGTTTAAAGAGATATCCAAAATGTTTACTTTCTAATAAGAGCCCAAATTTGATGGACAGGATGGTGATGAGGATACAGGGAACACCTTCTCCTGCTGCGTGGACTGAGGATTGCACATGCACTTCAGCACTGTCGGTGCTTGTGTGCTGGGAAGAGCGAGGTTCAGGTGACAGTTTTGTGAAGGATATTCCTTAAGACCATTGCAAAGGTCAAAACCAACTTCTTGGATGCATTGCTACAATTCCTGGTAAATAATTTGGTGTCTTGAAGCTTGGGCAGGTGGTCCCTGTAGGACACAATCTCTTGTTTAAATGTGGAAGATGCTGAGCTTGTTCAAACCACTCTGAGTTCTGGTTCTTCGTGCCTTCCCCCCATGGAGGCAGGACAAGGTTCATTAATGGCATCCTGCATCACTTTGATTGTGAATTTTTCTTACCTAAGCAATAGATAAATGTTACAGTAGACTATTGTGTACACCTTTAGCTCTTTGAGAATATCCCAGATGATGTTTTTGAGGAAGAAATTCCAGAGGTAAATGTTCAATAGGGGTTTCACTGGCCTTGCATCAACAAAATAACCACTGAGTGTGTGTGCTTGTGTGCAGGGGATGGATACACTCAGAGGGGCTGCCAGGGAGAGCCGAGTGGTCATTCTACAAAGCCACTTCTTTATGGAAAGATCCCACTGAGCCAGGCTCAGTCTCTGAGGCTCAGGCCATCACTAAGAATCCTTGGGAATAGTCCTGTTCTCTGGGCAAAACCGGACAGCACTGTTGAAAAATGAGGTACCAGTAGCAGCAGTTGGGTCCCAGCCCATATTCCTCCTGATCCAGTCACACACAGGACGAGAGGCCAACTCCAAAAGCCTCAGCTGAAGGACAGGGAATGACACAAGAGGCACATGTGAGGTCACTGCTCTTCCTAAACAGAGACCGAACAAGTCTTTGAAGTGTGGGGTAAAATAAATTTTAAGCTATTTCCATGAATTATAACATGCACAAATGCCTTTATCTGTGTAAGCATCCAGTTTGTCTTAGTGACATTCTCTACTGCTGAGCCTGAGTTATTTAAGGTAATAGAGATTTATTTCCCTTAGGTTTAAATGTTTCTTTTGTTATTTGCATTTGCTTTGTTCTTTTGATGAAAAGGCACCATCCACCTTCTCAGTGCCTTTTAAGAACTTTCTGTCAATGTTCCCCTCTAGATTAATTTCCCTTTACTGGCAGAGCAAACTGAAGTTCAAAAAACAACTCCTACTAAAACACACAGCAAGGTGTTTTGATAGGAAAAATAGGGATATGCTACTCTTTAAAGCAAGCTCCTTTCTTTCTGACTATGACTCCACCATATTACCATGCTGCCCTTTTTTTTTGCAGGAGGATGACTGTACACTAGTATAATCCATGGAATTTGGCAGATTCACTATCCAAATAAGAACTGATGGCTACTAGTTCAGGAAACTCTCACTTAAATGGAAAACCCTCTTAATAGAATTTGTTAATGGGCTTTGTAACTAATTGGAAAACAAATCCCAGGGGATCTGCAGCTGTTCTCAAATAGCACTGCAGTTCTTCCCTTCTGCAGGACGACTCCATGCTCAGACCCTGTTCCCAATATTTTCTCCTTCCTCACCTCACTTCTAAAGAAATTTGGTTAAAAACCACATACCTTTAAAACAAACCTGTAATAGTTAAGTATAGTTCTAAAGGAACAGTAATTAACACAAGGTACTTTTAATGGTGGGTTGAATGTGACACTAGCCAAGTTGCAAGATGGGGTTGCTATCCCTCAGAGAGTGATGACCATTCAGTATTATGTGCAAGGTGAGTTGGGGCTCTCGCTTCAATTCTTGCTGATTTAATGTTGTCATAGTTGTCAGTAGACAGCTCTGAGGATGCTCATTCAGCATTTTGTTCATGGGGGAAAGTGTTTGGGGCTGTTACCTGTCTAATTCCATAAGCATTCAAAGGGGAGATACTGCGCTTTAAAATAATTTGTGGTTATTTTACCCAGGATTAGAAAGAGCAAGGAAGGGTTCTGTAAGTCTTTAAATGAACGTGGCTTTAAAAATAGTGTTAGGCACTGTGACAAAACCATTTGGCTTGGATGTTGGTTGCACTACAGAAGCTTTCCAGGCATAAGGATGTAACATATAAGGCCCACCTCAAAATTCTTTCTGATTTTTTCTCAAGCAAATTTTTTTCCTTTTTAAATATAATTATATTGTGCACCTGCTACCATTTCATGTAAAGGCTGTGCAATGAGTATATTGAAGAGGAGGATTCTCTCTGTGGCAGGAGCTCTTGCTCAGCCCAAGTGCAGGGAGACTGGCACAGCCCCAGAGTTACAGTCAGCACCTCCATCAGCACCCCCTCCCCGTGGCAGGAGCAATTCCCAGCCCCTCACTCCCTCACAACCATGCTGTGTGTGCCTGCTCTGGCAGTTCCCTAGGGCCATGGGTGCCACCAAGGGTGACAGTCACACACGTCCCCCACCACGTTGAAAATCCATGTGATGGCTCAGAAACTCAGCTTCATTCATACCACTTGAATTTCACATCGCCGCGCTGAATGGATTTGATTGCAATCTGGAGGCTCTAACTTTGGACTGTTACATACTCCTATAGAGGAGAGCTGGGCAAGAGATACAGAAATGAGAAACTGAATGAGCTTCATAATTTAATTTCTCTCACCCTGCTTCTCATGCTGTCTTTCCCCTCTGTTTGCTGGCATTCTATCAAGCAGTTTGGAGTAGTGACTCAAAGGTGTAAGAAAGTGAACCCAAGATGCAGTTTTGGACTGTCAGTGGACAGAGAGCAGACACAAGCAGCAGGAGAAAGGTCTTCACTTCCCTCTGCATATTCATTCCCTGGGAAGCAGAAAGCAGTTGAAAGCAAAGCAAAGACAAGTTAGACTGAGGGAAGGAGAAAATTTTCAATGCAGCAGTGATATTTTAGTTCACTGAAAGAGAATCTAAAATCAGAGGGATGTTACAGAAAAGATTGAAGCGCAGCTGGGCTGCAGGGAAATGCTCCAATGCCAGGTGCCTGCAATATGGCAGGGGGTATCTTGCATTAAAAGCTGTCAGAGTGATGTGACCTCCTGAGTTGCTGGGTAATGGCCACATGACATGGCTATAACAAAGTACTTCCAAGTTGCAGAGCTAGGCAGGATAACAAACTCTGCTGTGCTGTACATCTAGAAGAGAAACGGGCTCTTCTCCTTTCCATGAGAAGGTAGCTGGTGTCTCAGTGAAACTGCAGGTTGAAAAATGTAATATATCCACCAGGATATATTACTGAAAGAAGAGTAGATGGGAAATTGAGGCTGGGAATCTCTTCTGCCTGGCAACAGAGCCCCAGATTTGTGCCCACCAGGGTTTTGAGCCGTATCACCAAGTCTTCTGGCAGCCAGAGAGCAAACAGGGGATGCTCAAGCATCAAGACATGAGGCTCTGAGTCAAATGTTGCCATGCTCCTCTGACAGTGCATCACCTCAGTGATGACGAAAGTAGTGATCATATTTAGCTTTTACACAGTGTAGCTTTAAAATGGTGTTAAGCCAGTTTACAGAGAGAGACACCAACATCAAAACTCCTCTTCAAAAGATTGAGAAATTGGGCATGAATGAGAATGCAATTTGCCTATCATCCCTTATCAGCTGAATAATAAAAGCAGGGTTTGGAGCCTTTAACATCTCTGAGGTGAGCCCCCTTCCACCAGCCTTTTAAAAATAGGAGGTGACTCAGTCTGTAACAAGTTCCTCCACACTGGCAGCTTCACATTAACCTCTTGAGGAGAGGGAGCACATGTGTTTCCTGGTAAACCATTAGTGGCATTGCTGCTGCACTGCTTGGTGAGCTCTGTGAGAGCAAAGCTGAGTGCTTCAAGGGCTTTCTCAAAATAGTAAACAGGCTGGTACAAAAAATGGAATTACTTGTCACTGATACGGGAATAACAGCTCTGAATGGGGTGGGTTTGTGCAGGTGTGACCTGTGCTCTTTAATCACCTTAGGTCTTACAACAAAGACCATAAAATAAACCTTTAGTGATTTAGCTGTATCCTGACAGAAGCAGAGTTGTAGCAGGATCGGCATCTGCCAGTCGGTCCCTCCGTTGCCATGGTAACTCCCTAGGATGGGGTGCACTTCACAAAAACGCAGCTTCTGGGCTAAACTGTGGGCTGGAGGATGGCAGATGGATGGGATTCAGCTGCCTCAGAGGGTGGTACTCCACAGCCAGACATTCAGATTTAGGAATCTACCCAGGTGGTCCATTTGGCACATCGGAAGCAAAATTTATTTTAAACCATCAATTTGTTCCCAGATTTGCTCACTGAGCTGTAAAACATGCAGAGCTAGATGAATTCCCATGTAATCCAAGCCTGCCTGAAAGCCTCGTGGATTGCCCTGAGCAAGGGACTCAGTGAAGGCACGGCCCTTTCTCATGAGCAGCCAGCAGAGCCAAGGAAGGCTTCCCATTTTGTTTGGAAGTTAAGCTGTCTGGCAGCCTGACACACACCCAGAGCCAAGGACTTGGGATCCAAACGCAGCTGCAAGCTGGAATTGACTTGTTGGAGTCACTGTACCCCTCTCAAAACACAGGCAGCATATTTCCATACAGAAATGTTTTGAAAACTAAATGTCCTTAGAATTTTCTGTTCACAAAACAATTTGAAATGAAGAAAGGAGAGAAGAAACATCCTGTTTCAACATGGCACAGGACCATGTTTTAACAAGAACATTTCTTGCAAGGGTTTGTCAGCCAGCTGGAGTGCACATGGCCTGAGGATCTGGGAACCTCCTGGATCTAAGAGCAGAAAGCAAGAGAAAAACAAACAAAACCAGCCAACCAACCAAAATAACCAGCACCACAGGTGTAGCAGAAGTCAACACTGTTTTAAACAGTTACTGCTATGGGTTGGGGGGTTTTGTGAACCACATTTTATACCGTGTGCAGTGGTAAGTCCACCATAATAGTTGTGTTGTTATATTAATTTAATTTTCCAAGATTGTTTTCAGAAACATGATATGCCTTGGTATCCATGAACAACTTGTGTGTGCCACTTTTTCCTGCACTGCTCAGCTATCCCGTTGCTTTCTACATGCAGCATTGCTTAATTTCTTCCTTAATCTCAGGTTAAGTTCATTGGACAACAAATTCATCATCATTCAAAAGTAAAGAATTAATATCTGAATATACTTTTGATGAACTAACTAGATTATGAATGTAAATAAATTTTAGGCTAAGCAAACAAACATTTATTGTAGACAGGTATTTAAATTCTTACTCATATTTTCATTTTCTAAGGAAGAAGAAGAAGCGAAAACTTTTCCCATGCCTTTTTTTTTTCCCCTCTGCAAAGAAATTTGACATTTCTAATTAGGACAGAGCAAAGGGAAATGAAAATCTATTTCAAGAGATGATTCTTCCTGTAAACAGTGCCTGGGCACTTCTGCCTCATCTCATTGCATTTGGGCTGTCAGATGAGCACAATAAATAACGCGTCCTCTAACCTCCGTTTTGTTGTTCTTTTTTTCTGTTGAAATAATTGTCAGTTCTAGTCTTTGCCCGCACGTCACTGAAAGAGTTCCTAAATGACAAGTATGTGAGAGCCTTGGTTCAGCTGGAGATAATTTTAGCCTTTCTTTTCTGGCAAAAATTGCATGGGTTAAATTCAGACACTATTTTCTTGCAGAAATATTATTTTGTTTATCTTTTGTTTATTTTTAATTTGTTCAACATTTATTTACTTAATAGTATTAAGCAAACAAATTAAGCTCCATTTATTTACTTAAAAGTATTTATTAAAGAGAGACAATCAGTGTAGGGGTTTTTTTTTTAACCTAAGTATCTAGCTATTCTGCCAAGGAACATAATAAATGTTAGCAATTTCTAATACATTTTCCTGGCTTTACAAGAACATTAAAAGCCCATCAGATTCACTTGCTGAAAAATGTAGACTATGAAGAAGTTAATTTACTCTTCAGGGGGAAAAAAATCTTTTTTGTTTACTTGGAAAAAACCATAATTAAGTTCAGAAACCTTTGAGTTGGCTCGTCTCCCTTATATTCCATATGCAGTACATGGATGAACACTGGAATCCTATCAGCAGCTTCCACCAGTGTCCTCTGGATTTGCCAAGTTGTACCTGAAATTTCTCATCTCTGAACTGGGTTTCAAGAATGCCAGCTCCAAAACGGCACAACCAGGGGGATTCCTTTGCTAATGGACAAAGCAGAGAGAACACAGGAAAGGGAAGAGTTAAAAGCAGCCCTTCCTCCAGGTGAGTGAACAAAAATGACCTCATAATGGCAGCAGCATAGGGAGCTTCTCATTTCTCTACATAATTCACTGTGCATCACTTTGGGCTCTGCCATTGTGAACAACATGTGGTCTTGTTATGGCAAAAAAAAATGCAGTTACCAGCTGAGAGATGCACTGCTTTTATAGGTTGTGGGTTTTGAGCTGTAAGGGATGGTGGGTTTGGGATGTGTCCATTTGTTCTGGGCTCCATTTCATCTGTTTGTGCAGTACAGCCTGAAAAGTCCAGATAAATGTGCCAGGTTTTTTCATTTATCAACATCCTTGCTTGAGGGATGAGCACAGGGATCTTGTGTAGCTGAATCTGCAGATTCATTAATCTGCGTTGAGTGTGTGGTAATCAAATTCTAGGCCTTTTTTATAGATTATTGTTCAATCCTATAACCACTATGTACATTGAAGGGAGCTCTTAAAAACCATCAGTTGAAATGAGAAATCAGTATTTCCATGGAAAGTGAAGAACACACCTGATTTCTTATTATATAACACAGAGAGGAAAAAACCCCAAAAATGCACAACTCACTGTTGGCATGAGATAAGGTTTTTTGCTCAGTTCCACTTGAGAGATCATCAGCAGTATTTTTCTAGCCAGTGGGAAATTATGCAGCTTGATGTTTTTGCTAAACTGCCAGCTTTTAAAGGCACAGGACTGAAATCCCACAGCCAATCAAAATAAGTTTGGATCACCATTTTTTGGTTATTTTTGTGAGTATGACTTGTTCATATCTTGGGGCTAGTAGGAGACATGCTACTCTCCCCCATAAAAGGATCACTCACCCTTGTTAAGGGCAAGTATTTCACTAAATCTCTGAGAAATTGCATGTTTCTTAATTTTTTTTCCCTGTAATAATTATTCCCCAATAATCTGTAACTTCTATTTGCTGTACAATGATTTGCATATACATAATGATCTATCTTCAAGTAAGATAAACTCCTAGATACCATTTTCTCACACACTTCTACATTTATTGAAACTCTTCTCCCTCAGCACCAAACAGACTTGAATTGTAATCTAAAACGGGGATTATACTTATCAGCCTGTATTTCTATCTGTAAAGATGAATAATGATGGCATTTTTCTACTAGGATGTTTGTAATAGCTGAATTCAGGGTTGTTTTTCCTCTTGTTCATGGGATGGGCCTGGTTGGTTCTTTCTGCTGTAAAATGCATGTTTATGGTACAGCGTGCCTGTGCATTGTTTCTGGCCCATCAATCTGGACAATCAAACATTGTCTACACAGAAAAGTCACTGTTAAATATCTGTACTGCTGATCTGCACCAAGACATTCATGTCATACAAGACATTCAGCAGAGATATGTTGATGTCAGCTGAATTCCTAATGCATTTTGGCTGTCAGCCTTTTGCTGTTGTACCATCAGCTTAGGGCCGTGGTAGTAGCAGAGGAAGCAGTAAGTGGCAGACTGGTGTCCAAATTTAGTCTCCTCACGATTTCTTCTTGAAGAAAAAAACCAACAAAACCCCCAACAAAACTTGTGGAAATAACAATGGATAATTTGAATTATTGTTTCATGTTCCTTTCTTAGGACTTTCTTCATCCACTCCCAAGCAGAGTTGATGCATTTTCTTTCACAGGGTTAAATAAACTTCAGTCAGAAGGCATTTCAACCCTTATCTTTGGTATCCTCATTCCCCTTGGTGACCAGAAATGTTTCTTCTCACTCTCTTTTGCTGTCTTTGCAGTAGCTGCAAAGCCAAGATTTGCTGAGTGAAGACAATTTCCAGGTCTGGTCTTCGATCAGACCCTCTGGAGCAACCCTGCTACCGCCATCTGAGGTAACTCCTGTGGCATGAAACATGGTCAGTAGAGCACCAAAACATTTCTTGTGTGAAACTTGTGATTTGTTTCCTTTTCTCCTTCTAGCTTCCTGTGTCTTGGAAGGAACGCTTGAAGAGATGTTAGTGTTTTCCTATCTGGGGTATCCGTTTAACAGATTTTAAAGCTTGAAAGTGCCAGGATAATCCTCCTGCTCCAGGCCACAGAATTTCTCTTCAGTTTTTAGCCACTAGATCTTGCACTCATTTTTCTCTCAGATATAGACCTATGATGAATGAGAAGTCATCTCTGTGCTGGAATGCTCTCGCTGCAATATTTGAATGGGTTTTTATTCATCCAACACCTTATGAAAGGGAGAAGTTGGGACTCTGAAGCTGGATGTGATACCCAGTGATGATGGCCATGAATTGGCACATCAATGCAATCACCTTCCTATTTCCAAGGAGTAAAGGATCAAGTCTAGATTTTTATAGCCAATTAGCTTTTAGAATTGCTCTGTCATTACTTGGACTGGATAATGCATGTTTTCTTGGGACAGCTGTAATAAGGTTTCAGAAGAAAATGAAATGAGACAATGCAATTATCACCCATGATTACTCCTTTTGTTCCTGTCTTAGCTCTTGTGGGGGGGGGGAGGGCTTCTTGTTTAGTGTTTCATAATTTATCTCCTGTTGTAATGGTTTTAATTCATTATATGAATCAAAGTGGTGGTGATGTCAGCAAAAAATAATTGTATTCCTAAAATGATATATCAAACACAGAGAACAGCTAATATGAAATGTATTGTGAGAGCCAAAGCTGGTACACCCTGATAGGTAAGGAAATGCACACTCAAAAATAATAATTATGTACTGAAGGATAAAGAGGAAGACCAGGTTCACAGCAGGAGAAAAGCAAGATGAAGCACACGTTGGGTTTATAGATTTGTACACATAATGCCTTTGCACTTCATGCATGGTGCTCTTGGGAGATTTTTCAGTGCCTGCAGCATTTGATTCCAGCTTTCAGCAACTGTACTGTCAGATACATACCAAGAGTTTTACAAATTCTGCCAAAAAGTCGGGAAATCGAAACACTGTGGTCATCGCTGGCCAGTGACAAAAGGTACCAGATCACACCATGACTTTTCAAGCTACTGCCAAAATCAGCTACGACAAGAACAGAATTTTCTAAGCCTTTTCAAGTCTCTGAGCCAGCTGGTCACCTCCCCATCTTTGCTTCCAGTAAAATGGGTCCCCAGAGGCAACACACAGCTCTTTCAGTGTCACTACTGTTTTCTCCAGGAAAAATATTTTCATTCTCAAAAAATCGCAATGGACTTTATCCATAAGTTACAGAAATATTTTAACATAAAATTTTTATAATTATTGGTTTCAAAATGATACCCCTAATGTGGCTTGTTGTAGCTCCTAATAAATACTGTTTTCTGGAGACTTTTATGCCTCATTTCTCTCCAGATGACCGAAGCTAGCAAGAGCTCATAAACCATAGGAGAGTAGACCTGAAGAACATTTAATAATCCAAATCACCTTCTTCAAGAACAATTAGTGAAGAAAATACATTTTCTTGTTAGAAGCTTGCAAAGATACTGAACAGCTTTGAATGAATTGGCAGCCAACTATGAGTTGGCTGTGCAATAGGAGAAAATAAATAGATGAGAAAGAAAAACATATTGGATCTGCTAACTACTGACAGGGCAAGAGCACTGAAAAAAAACCCCTAAAAGACAACAAAACAATACATTAAGGCAGCTTTTTCAAATTATGTTAGTCCTTCCAAACCAAACACTGGGAAAAGTCAGGTGGTTGTTTAGCTTATTTTGATTTTTAATTTAAAGGAAAGAACTGATCCCCAGCATCTCTGCCTAGATGTGAAACATGAAGGAATGTCAAGCAGGTCATGATTATCTAGCCTTTTACTCCTGTTTGTTTGTTAAGTAGACAGCACATTCTGTGTTATACTGAGCTTCTGAGACAGTGAAACTGAAAATATGCTGTCCAGATTAAATCTGGGTAAAAGTAACACTTTGTGATTAACTTGGTAATAAACAAGGTTTATTTCATTGTATTTAGTGTGATTCAATACAATGTACTTTAGTATTTAATGTAATTAATGACTTTTGAAAAAGAGACCTGTCTTGGTTAAAAAAGAATTGCAAAAAAATTGTAAACTTTAGTGCAAATGAAATAAAACTGTGTTTCTGTGACCTTATTTTAATATAGCATCTTACCCACCAATGCACTTCATATAATACAACCCTCAAATTTGGAAATCTTCTGTGTCTTCACCTAAACAAGGAGAAATCAATTAAGTTCTGGATGATTTTGGGGATTTAAATCTGGGAGAAAGATGGGGCTTGAGAGAGTGGGAGCTGGGAAAGAGGCATACAGGGCTGTGTAAAGAAAGTCTGGGCAAGGGAGAAAGCAGTGCACAAGGGCTGTCCCTCTGTGAGAGGGAAGCTGTGTGGTTAAGAAGGAGGCAGAAGGAATGCAAATGTATTTTTAGTTGAAATTAGAGCCACCTTTCTAAGTCTATGGCCAAATTATCCAGGCTTCTCTTACGTGAGGCACCAACTATCCTGGGGACTTAACCCCATGGTGACAAATGAGCCCATGAACTAGTTAAAAAGCACAGTCATATATTGTTGAATTTCAGGGTTGCACATGCAGGAGTTTTCTCCTGGTTTTGCTATCTCCAGAAGATTCACCTAAACTTGCAAAGATTATAGTAAAACATTTTAGTTATTTAGTGTTATTTCTAGGTTTCCCAAAGCGAGGAGCTGCACGGGAATATTGAGATTTCTGTGGGCTGGGAATGTCAGCTGGGAGCAGGGGAGCCACTCAGATGTGATGCTGGGGAGCTATTTCAAGCACCAAGAAGCTGATAGCTGCACAGCAAGTGGCAAGGAATTTGCAGGGTGGCTATGGGTGAGAATTCCCGTGTGTGTGGAGCAGGCAGAATATGGCTAAGCTGATTGCAAACAAAATTTTGAACAAGTTACAGTCCCTTCAGAAGAAAGGACATACTAAAATCACTGGTAAAATTGGGGGCTTGGGGTTTTTTTACCTCTCTGGGATTAGAGGATTTACTGCTCCATAGGGGGTGAGGAGACACAACCTTGCTGGGCATGGCTCCTCTTCTAACTCTTAAATCAAAAGACTTTTTCAACCTCAGTTTGCAGGAGTTGAGCCTATTACCGCTGAGAAAATCTGATTGTTCTCCGGTCTACATTCAGCCAGTACAAACTTTGTTCTTTCTCCTTGTGTTCCACCCAAGTATCCCTCATTTTAGTCCAAGCTACTGACTTGACTTTAGTACTGGAATCCTGCTATCTGCAAAAATAGCAGCTGATATCCCTGTGGTTCAAAAAGTGACAAGGCAGTTAATGAAACAGTTAATTAAATTTTACAGACCTCCCAAAGCCAAATGATTTCAGGCTATGTTCCACTCATACTGGAGGCAGCTTGGGCTAATTAGCAGGTATTTTGGTAGTCTGCTCACCTTCATATTTTCTAGATCCTACTAGGTAAGAGTATCCAGGCTATGATAATAATACTTTTCAAAACCTTCTTAAAATACAGGTTTGGAAGAGTTGAACATTAGGAATGGCTGCTCTCCTACCCTTCCTGCAGGTTTGCAGCCAGACACTCATCTCTGTCATGGAACAGTTAACAGCTATAAATGATCTTGGGATCATGAAAATGGGAGAAGCAACTAGGAACACTGACACTGAACAAACAATCAGGACATTGCAAAACTTGACAAATTTAGAGTTGCGAAGTGAATAGGATAAAAAGAGAGTAATCATTGACAGCCAGGGAAGCAAATGCTCATGAAAGTGGCAGAACAATCAGGTAGAACAGCACCAGAAATGTCTCCTTTCACTCAGCAGTCACTGTTAAAGGATACTGCAGGAAAACCAGGACACAAACTGTCAGAGAAGACAAGGTCCCATGAACTTGCCTGAGACCCACGGAGACAGCTTGAGGAGACATGATCGATTTTGTTGTCATGGAGTCACCAGCTAATTTATTGAAAGTCACAAAGGTAGCGTGTGTGGAAGGGCAATTTTTCGAAGATTAGAAAAGTAGAGCACTTGTAAGCAAAGGAAATGAAGCTATTTAAAACCATGGAGAGAACACTAGGAAATGGAAAGGTAGAGGGACAGTTTAAGTGCAAAATGGATTACCTTCCCCTAAGGTGTTGCAAAGACCAAGCTCTTAGCACAACTGACATCTTTGTAGAAAACTGAATCTTCTGAAAGCTGGGAACAACATCTACCAGGTCACAAATTACTAGAAAATAACTGCTTTACTGGGTTTGAAGAATAACTAACAATCCTCTCATGTATAGATGGTGGGATGGATGGCCAGACTGTGAGATACTGGAACCTCCATCTGCTCTTCATAATAAAGAAAAATAAACACCTGTGGTTTTCCTTAGAAGGAGTAGAAATTCTGCCTCCTTTTCAAGGTGATGCTGCGGCATAAGACCAGTCATTGATCAAATAAGAGCTACCAAGACTCATTTCAGGAGTAAAGTACACCTTAAAAAACAAATGCTATCACCAACAGAGCTTGTACCAAGGATACACTCCAAAGTGAACCTCTCATT
Organism: Dicrurus megarhynchus; assembly: GCA_013399195.1. Lineage (NCBI taxonomy): Eukaryota > Metazoa > Chordata > Aves > Passeriformes > Dicruridae > Dicrurus > Dicrurus megarhynchus. Next base: position 515,871 of record VXAD01003137.1, read on the forward strand.
CTGTGATGTTCTCCAGATTTTTATGTTACAGCTGTTCCTTTCATCAGCTTTTCTCTGAGGAGCACTTCTTCACCTCTTTTGCTTGTGACACAGAATTTTTTTGTGTTAAGGTCTTGTAGACATCCAAACTTGCCAGTAAGTAACCTGGACATTAAAAGCACACTCATATAGCGCCTTTACTCTTTTAAACAAGAAGGACAGACATAAAACTGAAGCATTACCTTTAAGCTTCATTTGCCTCACTGCGACTAAGAATAATGGTACTAAGAGGATACAAGATCTTAATTGCAGAGGTTTAATAGTCCTTTGATAGTTTAACGGAGAGGGGCAGTAACAGAGATGCCAGACTTTGGCTGCTCTTCTCACCAGCTTTTCCTTCACTGAATGGTACATCTTCCCCTTTAGAATGAGTGGTGCTTCTGCAACTGCTGAGGGGTTATGTTACTTCCAGGGTATGATCCTTCACAGCTTAAGGGTGCTGCTCCGTGTCCCACGCCTGCCTGGCCTGTCTAGTCCCTCCTCCCTGCCTGCCTGGGAGCCGCCTGCTCCTCGATTCCAGTGCAGCCCGTGGCTGCAGAAATGAGGCAGGAGTGAAGAGCAGCAATGCCTCCCATGGCTTTTCAAATGCTCAGAATGATTGGTAGCTGTGCAAATAAAACACCTGACAGAAGCATATGGCCAGCAATGAACAACAGCCCCCCATGCTCACTCACATGGGAGCTAGCAGGGCTGGATGCAATAATGCACAGAAGAAAGGAAGGAAGGGGAAATAAACTTCTATCATCAAACCACGGAATTCAAATGTTCTCAAAAGTGATCTGTGTGAAATAGCTGCCAATTCCAACTGTTTGCCTACGGTGTTTCTCTCCCTCTCAAATTCTGCCTCTCCTAGCCCCACACAGTCTAACTATTGCAGGTACAAGCAGACATGGACTCAGTTTCTCCATCCTCTTGTACCCTGCGTTTCAGCTGGTGATCCCTGTTCCCCCGTTCTGTGGTGTTGGCTCATCACTTCCAACTGCCTGGTGTCCAGATGCAGAGTATGCCTGTCATCCCCCTCCTGGCAGTTTTGTCCAAGCATCCTGGCTTTTCTGAGCCTTGTTGGGTTGATTATAGCATTGATTTTTATGAATAGTAATGGTCTTTGGTGGGACTAGGAGAGAGAACTGCTAAGATTCAAGCATTCAAGCAAGTGCTGAATGGCAGCTTTGTATCAGCAAGTCTGGTCACAGGATTGTCCCAGAGGATCCTGCAAGGTTCTGAGGAGGAGGAGATGATGCTGGAGCAAGTGGTCTTGGATACCCCCAGCCCACAGGGAAAGACATGTAGATCCAAGCAATATCCAGCATCAAAATTCCACTCCAATTCAAAAACAGAATGGGTCTTTTAACTGATTTGTAATCAGTGCAATTCATACAGAGACGACAAAAAAACCCCTGGGTTTTCGCCCACACTTCAGCCTCCTGAAATCCACTGGAACTGAAAGCTTGCAGTGGAAGTTTAAGAGCTGTTTTGGCGTGTTTGCAAGACCATGGAGTCGGAAGAATTCCAGGGAACTGTGCCCCAGACTTCTCAATTCTCATTAGGAGTGCTGTGCTATTAACTGGAAGGCAATCTCATCAAATTGGTAGAGTAATTGTGTCTTGGTTGCAGGCCAGACTAAATTTAGGAAAATATTCTGAATGAAAGACTCCTCCATTTAACAGGAGAACCACCAGAAGTTCAGCTTTTCAGAGACACTTCTCCTGATCAGCCTTCACAGCTGAACTAGCTGTGGTAGAACACACTTATTCTCTTTTTCTTTTTTTTTTTTAAATTCCTACAGCCAAGTAACTTTAGAAAAGGTGTTGTTATTTTGATGGGTGTTTATTTAATAACTCATTTCATGGTGGAAACCCTTTAATATCAGATACTTCTGAGAACAGCCTCTTTCATCAGCCCAGTTCAGTCTCCAGAAAGGCTCTTCCTTTTGATGAAAATTGTATTTTCTGTTTTTGATCTTGATCTGCTGCTGGTCCTTGACTGAAGTCCTTCGAAACTTACCTGGGTTAAAAAGACTAATTTTTATTACAACTTTTAAGACAAAGGGGCTTTGAGGACATGAAGAAAATCACTTTCCTTCTTCTACTCCAATAAAAATTGTGAACCATTGTGTTTTATCTCTAAAACTCAGTACTAAAGAAAACAGGAAGTGACTTTGGCCTGGAATACTTGACTCTACTGGGCATATGTATTTAGTCAAAGTGTGTTTGCATTTGTTCTCTTCCCTTTCTCTTTACAGTCTGTTACTCAATCCACTGGGCTAAAATGGAATTTTACATCTGTTGTGGAAGTGGCCTGTTTTGGCTCTTTTAGAATGTTTTAAAGTCTCCCACCATCACCAAAAAGGGTAAAATGGACTTTGATGATTCCTTGTTTCTCCTCTGGATTTTTTTACATGAATAACAACTACTCTGTCCTCATATTAAAAAAAAAAAAGAAAAGATGTTTTGTTTTGACACTGTGTAAGTGTGTAAGACAACTGGAGATGATTAATGAGCTTTTACTTCAGCATGACTATTGTTGCATCCTGACCTATACTGCCTATTTTAATTTGAATTCTCTTACCTGTGTGGCACAAATCATCCCTCTGTCTTGTGTAAGATCTTAGAAAAAGTAGGATATTCCAGTGTAATGAAAATGCATTATTTTCAGTGATGACAAGGCCAATAATAACACCCCCCACCCAATCCTTTTCTGTATTTGGTAGGGTTTGCTGAGAGTTACAGCCTTTACTTGAGTAGCTCTGTTCTGGGCAGGAGAAGATGAAAGTGAGAAATTGTCTAGTAAAAACACATGTCCCCAAGAGAAAATTTAGGGCAAAGAGGATTTTCAAAGTGTAAACAAAAGTGTGAATCACTGCCAGTGGATGTTAGGCTTCATGACTGCTTTTTACTTCAATTTGCATAGTTGCACTTTCAGGCTGACTTTAGATGATGAAGGACAATCTTTCCAAACCCTGTATTTTCCTCCTATAGATAAGGCTCATATCAGAGCATTGCTGATCTAGAATTTAGTAAAGAAAAGTATTTAGCAGTAGTGATATAGCTGCCTACCTCACTCCTGCTGTAGTAGTAATATTTGTGTTAATATATGGGTTTTTTACACTGGTTTTATACAGACTGGAGTTAAGACCCAGTAGGATCAGGGAACTGACAACAGCTGGAAACTCTATGGACACCCAAGCATGATGTTTGCCCAGCTCCCAACTACAAATACCCTAAAAACTACAAATTATGTATGTTCACTTATTGCTGCAGGAGAGAAAGTAGCTTTTCAAACATCGCTCCTTACCCAATGCTGAAAGCCCTGCAGGCTGCCCAGGGTTTAATAATCTCTGTTGCACTGAATCGTGATATGCTGGACTCTCTACACTTTTCTCTATTGCTGAACACCTTGATCTGCAGCCTGAAAAACAAAGAGGTAGAAGAAGCATTGTGAAAAGCAGAAAAGAGAGAAATGATTTTTTTTTTTCCCAGTGAGACAATCAGAATCAGTTTCTTTTTCCCCTGACATTTCACAAATTGCAAAATGGAGCCCTGAGCTTCTTGTCTCTTGCTCAGAGCTCTCGGGGTGCAGCGGGATTAGACTCACATGATGCAAACAGAGATGCTCTCACCACACGTATTTTCAGTGTGATTTTTTTAAAAAACACCTATGAATAAAACCCCTCGTTGTCACCACTGGTGGGAGGCACCCACACCCCCAGTAATCCACCAGTGCACGTCCCTGGGGTGTGTTTGTAAGACGCTGGTGGAGCTGGGAGTCGCGGGGTGTGGATTGAGGCTGCTGATTGTAACTCTGGGTGTGTTGGAGACTCAGCCTGCTCTGGGGCTGGGAGATATCTCCTGCTGATCAAGTGAGTTACACAGCGGTGTGCATTGATAACAGCTGCACGTTGTCCTCCATGTGCTGAGCGAAGCTCCTTTGTTACAGGAAGAAAAAAATCCACTTCAGAAATTCTGGAGAGGTTTCTTAGAATCCCTGAGCCTGTAAAATCCAGAGCTTTGCTACAGGTTTTAATCAACTCAGTGTTTATTCAAAAAGAGGCATAAGGCCACTGCCCCTAAAAATTAGCCTCATTTTTGACTAGGACTCAAGGTCAAGCCTCCATTAGCTCATACTTCTGGAAATGTCTCAGCCAGAGTTTGCACATACATTCCTCCATCAAAACAGTATTAGTCACACTCCTGCCATCTCGGGGTGCTGGAGTAGCTCTGCATTTCCCAAGCATTTTTTTCTTTCTCTTCATAGTCTCCAAGTTTACACACTATGGTGACCGCCATAGGAACACCTAGCAAATTTACCACCTTCCTTCTGAACACTGTGGGTCTAGAACAGGCTGTAATTTAATACTTGGCAGACCCACACTCCCTGTAAAACAAAACTTTGTTTACTCTTGTTTTTTACTCTTACTTTTCCACTCTAGTGGAAAATCTTAAACATGACCACTCAGGAGTAACAAAGCAAGAAGCAAGCAAAATAGCATTTCTTATCTGAAGAATTTTCACACTCGGCAACTTTTGAAGTTTGGGGGCAAAATGCCTGCTATGTTGGCCCTCAAATTCTTTGCACATCAGCAAATCTGCAGTGTTTATTTCCACCATATACATCTTGACACTCCTGCTAGTATTAGTGACAGATGAAGGCCATTGCTGAGTCGCTAGGAATGCCTTGTGCTAAAGTGATCAGATTAAAAGTGAAAAAAAGGACATGGGCTGTAAGGAGCCTCCTCCCCTTCTTAACATGTGCTGCAGAGGGATGCCACCTGCATCAGGTCACAGATGTCAGTGCAGATGGTGTGTCCCTTTATGTAACCTGGCAGGGGCCATATGATACTAGGACATTATGTCTGGGTCAGGTTATACAACTGTGGAAGTTGTATTTGAGCCTGACGGCACAACCCAGCATCTGGGCTGGGGCCTGCGTCACCCTATGCGCAATGTGAATTACAAGGACTTGGAGAAATTGGGACCTCTTGCAGTCAATAGATTAAAGTATGTAAGGTCTCCAATACAAGAAATCCTCAAGTAAATAAGGATCAAAACAAAGCATAAAGAATGGCACTAAGAGCTGGTAACAGCAGCATGTTCAGGACAAGTACAAGGAGGGAGGTGTTCATCTCTGCGCTGGGTTAAGGAGGCTGTGGAGCTCCCTGCTGCAGGCTGCTGTGGATGCTGCTGCTTCAGGCTGTGGCCAGGAACACCATTCCCAAGCAGACTCCTCCTGTGTACTATCATGAACGAAAACATCCTTAATGTACGTAAACTAAATAGGCTATTCCCAATACTAAATTGTTTGTGAGTGGTTGTGCTCATTTCCTACTGTTATATATATATGTTTAATTCGTGCCCATAAAGTTTATGTCTGTCTAATATTAAATGCATGTATGGGATATGCCTGTCCAAAAAC
>VXAD01003137.1:521330-560420 GCA_013399195.1 Dicrurus megarhynchus
GAGCTGATTTCCCTGCATTGTGGCTTTTTATCTTAAATCTCTGTCAAATTCCCTATAAATAAATTTATTCTAATTTTTATTATAGGCATCGGCTCATTTCATTTATAACACTACTAATGAACACCTTCACCTTTTTCTCATGGTCTCATTTCCAAGAAGTCCATCTAAACACTCTATGTTCCCCTCCCTACTTTCTTGTCATACTTTATGAAGCTGCTACCTTTATTTCAATTTTAAGTGACTTTCAATGGTTTCTTGTACCATAAAATATACTGAGGATTACTAGATTACAGTCACCATAGCCTGTTTTATTTTTGTGTTAAGGGCAGGAACTGAGTAAGCTGGAAGTAAGGAACACCAAGGAAGGTACTTTGAAGAACACCAGGCTGCTGGACATGGACTCGATATGTGGGATCCTCTTGAACATTCGGCCAGCTTCACCATCACTGTCTTCTCCCCCCCACTGCTGCTGCCCCCTTCGCTTTTTATCATCTTATACTTTCTGCCCACTGCCCTTTCGCCCACACCGTCCTCCACACACGGCTGCGCTCCCTCAGGTGCGCTGAGGGGCCGCCCTCCCCTCCAGCGGGCTCTCCCTGCGCTGCCCCCAGCGGCGGCCATTTTCTCTCCTTCCCCCGCCCTTCCCCAGCCCTTCTCGCCCCTCACCACCTTCCCCACCGGAGCCGCGGGCGGGACAGGTCATCTCCGCCCTCATCCTCCCCTCCCAGAGGGAGCCCCGAGCCGCGGCTGCCGGCGGGGTTGCGGGTGGGGCGGTGGGCGCTGCCATCTCGCGGCCGCTCGGCGGGAACGGCCGCCATGTCGATGTGGGAGGGGACGCTCTGCCTGAGGGCGTTGTTGGGGGCGTTCGTGTGGAGACACCCGCGGTTTAGCCGCGTATTCTGGAAAAGTGTTGCAAAATGTTGAACATGTCAAAATTTTATTAAGAAGGGATGTTCTCTGATGTTTGATCTTTGTTATCTTTCAAGAGTACTCAAAAAGAAAGGAGATTTAATCCGTGAAACGGAGAGCAAGCGCCAAGTGGTGCCAAGGTGTTAGAAAGACAAATGAATTGTCCGTAGAATTGCCTTGTTTAGGTTTAGGGCTCGACGTGTTTTAATACTCTGAGATGTAGGGGCAGGTTAACAAAACTCGGGAAGAAGGATGTGCCACTGATAGCGGACACAGAATGCAGAATTTACTGACAACAAGGACCCACAGATATTGTCAGAACCCACAATATAAGGAAGAAAGCAATAAAGCCAACTCAGCAATGGTGCTGAAATCAGCTCCAGCGGAGTAAAAGGTAATCCTGGCAGGGGCAGATCGTGACCACTGACTCAGGGATCGCCGATCCAAAAGAAGGGAAGGACTGAGCATATGTACTAATTAGCATTGGAAGAGAGAGAGTCATTAACCAAGAGAAGACAGAATGCTAATTAATAAGAGAAGTAGGTAACTTGTAGCCAGTGAACACTAATTCCTTTGTTTGCTGATACGTATAAATACTGAAGAGTTGTGATAGTCGGGGTGCTTGATTTGTGAAATACCAGGGAGCAGCCAGGCTTGTACAGCTCTGAAATAAACATCAGTGTTTCTCTCAGTGTGTAATTATTCATGTGTTGCACACTGGGTAATGAATCTGATTTTTGTGGACAACAAAGGGGTTTGTGAAATAGTGAGCAACCCTGGGGTTTTTTCCCCACGAAAGTAAAAAGGGGACAAAAGGAGAGTTGGTTGGTCTTGAGTCCCATGTTGGCACCGAAGGGCGAGGAGGCAAAACTGGAAGACCTGTCGCTTTGGATTTCTCTGTGTGACTTTTTTTGTCTTACAGAAACCCATACTGACACATTCTAGAATCCCCCACAGCTTTTCCTGCACCTGAAGGCAATTACCAGATCAGGATTTCTGCACTGAAATGGGTGCAGGGTGATCTTGCTGTGAAGGTGCTCCTTTTTGTTAGGGATCTCAGCTGTACTTTACATATCTTTTAGGGATGGAACATGCCATAGCCAGCACTCCTGTATTGTATCTCCCAGCAAGATGTTTGTAGGGCATTATCTTTATGTTAGCAGGGAAATGATGAACAGGAGCACAAGAGTTTGGGCAAGTGCTAGAGCTTTAGGAAGAAATTCCTCCCTGTAAGGGTGGTGAGGTGCTGGCACAGGTTTCCTGGAGAAGCTGGGCTGATATCCCATCCCTGGAAGTGTTCAAGGCCAGGCTGAGGTTTTGAAAACCTGGTCTAGTGGGAGGTGTCCCTGCCCATGGAAGGGGGTTGGAATGAGATGATCTATAAGGTCACTTTCAACCCAAACCATTCTGTGATTCTATAAGCAAATTCCCAGCCAACCTTCTCTGCTGCTGTTCCATCACTTAGCTTCTCTCTCCTTCGAGATTTTAATGTGAATTGTTCAGATGTTTATTGATTTAGAACGACATTATTTTGTCAGCCACTAGGAAAACAGAAGTCATAAAGCCTTAGAAAACACAAATACAGTTGCCCCTTCTTAAGTCTCAAATATATATAAACTTAAATATATATTTCCTTAGGTGTACAACTCACGTAGTAAAAATTGGCTTCCCAGTTTGAAATGAGCACCTGCTCTGTGATGTTAACATATGTTTCTCTGGAAGATATCAATGGGAAAGAAAAGCCTGGAAAACAGCCACTGAGAGTTGTGACTGATGGCTTTTGAAGCTGTTTTGTGACCTGTAGAGATCAGACTTTAATCAATAAATCTGTCTCTATTTTCACTGCAAGATGAAAAAGTTTGCAGTGCCAGAGCTGAAAGGCATATTTTTTTTCCCCACTATTCAACAATTTTTTTTTCTCCTCATGTTCACTGGTGACAGAAAAGGAGCTTTGTAGGGATGCAATACATTTCATAAATTAGTTCCCATTGGAGATATATTGTTGACTCCTGGACAGCAAACAGGGAATGTTGGAGAAAGCACTTAATAAACATCAGCTTGGCAGCAAGAAAAGAGTAAACACGGTTGCTGAATTGTTTTGTTTCAGTCTGTGGGGGAAAATGAGCCAAAAAGAACTTCACGCAGCAGTTAGGATCTGACTGGTAAGCACTGATGAGAGACTGATGTTGGCCAGACTGCCAAGGAAATAAGGAAAAAAAATAATCTCAGGCAGCATATATTGCTTTTGGGATTGAAGCACAGTGTTCAGGCCATACATATGGCAAAGTAGCCTTCTTCTTGGGGATACACTGTGCTGCTGCGAACACTCCCTTTCTAAGAATTGCTCGGGCTTAATTGTCATCCCCTTGATCCTCCCTCACTCAGGAAAGAGGCAAAAAGATTTAATAAAAAAAATGCTATGGAAATAAAGAAACAAACTCCAGAAACTGTTCCTGGAGAAAAATGGACACACCTGCAGGAGTAGGGTAGCTGTATCCCATGCCTGTGGTCAGCATGAGGTGGCAGAAAGGCAGTTTTCTGCCACTGAGGCTGTGAGAAGTGTAAATATGGGAAGAATGTGGCTGCTTGTTTTGCCAGAGATCACCCTCAAGATGCAGATGTTCCTTAACCAGAGGCAGTAAAACTGATTGTTCTACTTTCAGAGTTGTTGATGTAGAGGCTAAGTAAAGGGATCTAGGGATGAAATTAATTCAGTGATTGTCCTGTCCAGGGCAGAATGATGGAAAGAATCCCTGCTTTAGAGGCTTTGGAAATGGGGAATGCAAAGAGTCAGGGAAGTGTGTGGTTTTTCTTTGTCATTCTTGTCACTCTTTCAAACCAAATGTCTGATTGTACAAAAAAAGTGAGTAGCCAACACAGAGCAAAGAGAAGCCTGAGTTTTGTAAATTGAAGGAAGAGCAGAAAAGACCCTTGTACCAAACAGAATGGTCTGTTCAAACTTGGTATTAAGAGGCTGTTTTTTATGGGAAAATGTACCTGCCTTTTGTGGAGTATGGTCTTGTCAGGATCCCACACTATTTTAAAACACTCCTTCAGATGAATAGGCAGTGGACAGAGACAATAACAAACTGGACAAGTCTCAGGAGTGGAATTTGGTCTTCAGTCTTTTGCCGTTTTAGTGGAAACTGTCCAGCTCTGCTCTCCAAAGCTGCAACTTTGTACAGGTCCCATGCCCTGTTTGTGAATGGATTCTTGGACACCCAAGGAGACCTCATATCACATGACAGCTGTGTTCATGCAGTTGTTTAGGTGACCTGTACTTTTAATGAACTGCACTTTACCTTAATGAAAAATAACAATTGCTTCTTCTGTAATGAGAAGAAAAGGCACTTGCTCTGTTCCGAGTTCTGCAAACTTGAATCATAATTCTCAGTCTCTGCTTTCCTCCCACTTCATCCTGTTGGGAAATGTGAATGGATACCTTATTCTGGAAACTTGGTTTGTCATTTGTGTTAATATAAGCAGGACAAACTGTCCTTAATTCTAACATTAATTTTGTAAGTCCCCATGATATAAATGGTAAGTGCTCTGCACTGAGTGTGTTACCATAGAAAAGCAAAATGCTGCCTATTCCTGTGCTGCTGTATTGCATTCACACTCTCACAGTTGTGGATGTGGTTAATCTGCTTTCTGTGATTTGCTGGTTGTTTATAAGAAGTGAGTGCCTCTTAGGAGACATAATAATGTTTTCTTCCTTGTATTTCATTCTCTGATTAGGAGAATAAAAAAATACATGCCATGTAGACCTACATTCCCCATTCCACATTGCATCTCTTCTCACTACAGCTAATTTACAGATTGAAAAGTGATAGTGTGTGCTGTGTTCTTTCATCTCCATATGTTTGAAATGGCCTTTAGGTGTGATCAGATTCTCTGCAAAATTCCAACCTCTGAAGCATTTCTTCATCCCTGGTATTCTTCTGTTCTTGTTTTTATAATAGCTGTTGTCAATCTGCTTTGCTCCGTGATCTGTGGTGGAGAGGGGTCTGTAGTTCCAGATTGCAGTTACCAGAAGGGATGTTTTATTTTGCTGACTAAAAGAAGGCATCTCATTTTCTGATACCAGGTGGTGTATTCACCTTTGCTTGTTTTCCTTGCTTGCTTGTTTGCAAACTGTTCCAGTGAGCTGATGCACTGTTACCATGTGCTGGGTTTTGTCCAGGAAAGATAAGCATGGCAAACTTTTAATAGGCTGCAGATAATTTAAAAGAAGTAATTTTACTGATAGCAAAGAGACAATGCTGTGTTTAAAACACACAAACTGGTCAGCAACTTGCCCAATTCAAGCAAAGTTTATTATCTTGTTTTTATTCTTCTCCAAAGAGGGATCCTTTTAGAATTTATTACTGGCAAATGCTTAGGAGAGTAACCTGTTTTCTTACTGGTAATTTACAGTGATATTATAATCTGCTCTGTGTAATGCTCCCTTCCCTAGAGGAAATGAAAACAGGTCTAGCATGAAGAAACCCTGTTGCTGTGGATTTGCCTCCACTGATATTCATGCCCATCAATGGAAGTGTTTTGGATTCCCCTCTGCAGGAGTGCCTCCTGGAGTCTCCACGTGTGTGGGCTAGACCGTGTCTGGAAATACGCCATAGGAGAGAGGGGTAGTGCTTAGATTTTCAGTGTGCTTAGGCAAGGCCTCCCAGGGTATATTTGTGACTCACATAGGTGAAGGTGGTGGAATATGTCAATGCATCCAGCCCTTTCTCTTTTTTTCTTTTTTACTTTTTTTTTTTTTTTTTTTTTTGACTAGTGCTGATTTTAGCAGGGGATAGTCAAAGGAACATTCAGCATGTTTTGGAACTCTTCCATGGAGCAGTCTTTTCAGCAGCACAGCTTAGTGGTAAAGTTGTTGCTACAGCCAGGAGTAATAAAGCAGTGGGGTGCTGATAGCTCAATGAAAACACCATCTAATTTCCTGTGCCTCTGTTAAAGACTCCCCGCTCCTGGAGGGAGGGACCTCCATCTGCAGCTTGGCCAGAGGCTTGCCAGTCATTCTGCACAGCCAGATCTCTGGAGCAGGGCTTCTCAGCACTCCCTTTTCCAGCTGTAAAATAAATCCACAAAGCAATTTTTACTTGTTTATTTTTAATGGACCCCTTTGACTTCCTTGAGGTCAGCACACAAAACCAACACGTTTCTACATTAGCATGACATGGTGTAACTACAGGTCCCCTACAGAGCTCTTGGTGGATAAACCTCAGCACCCAGAACATCCTCTCTGTCCTCATTCCATGTGTCCTGCTTAGTGGGGATAACAGCCAGTGGTTTCAGCCAAGGATTATATTAACATCTAAAACACGTCTTTCTCCGCAGTATCTGGAAACAATGGGAACTAGAATTAGCAGGGAAGACAGTATATGAATGTTATTCTTTTATAGCTGAGGAAAATGGTTGGAAATGAGCTAACTCTGATGGATGTGCAGGTAGCCAGACATGCAGAAATGTGGTAATATATTTATCACACAGCCTGCAGTGTAGTTTCCTCTTTGTTTCATTTGCTGCTGCTGTTGGGCCTGTGCTTAGGTGGGGAAAGAAGAGGATCCAAAGGCTCTTGGTTTTTTTCTCATATGTAACTTAATCAGTGGGCTGATGCTTTGATATCTGTAGGCTAGGTGAGACTAGGGAACTTAACTGGACTGGCTCAGGAACTCGTATTTATCTCCACGTGGAATAAATTCTCATTAGAGTTATTGTTTTATTTCCGTTTTCCCACCCAAATGATAGTGCAAATTAATGGAACCTGTTACAGGTCTTATTAACTGCAGCTCGTGTTTACTGTGTCTAGAAACTCCACCCTGGGAATACACCAGAAGCACTGTCAGACTATCCCTGGGCCAGGCTGCAAATGATCTTCCATAAGTTTGCTGAACAGGAAAGGATTAAACTACTAAACAGCTGAATGAGGTGGATAGTAGGGTTGAAAGCCTTTGGTCCTAGGCCACCAAATTCAGTCTAACAGTGGGAGTTAGCTGTCCATTGGTAACCTCCACCTGGAAATCATTTGCATCTGAGAATTATTTCTTGGCCCAGATGAAGTTATTTGGGAATCTCAGGGAGCTTCTGAGGAGGTAGATGCCCACATCACAAAATTATTGTCCCAGGGTGTGTGGGTGCTAATTGTCTCAGCAGACATGGTGTTGGGCTTGGTTTTATTCCTGGGTTTGTCTTACTTGGGAAGAAGCCTCCTCCTAGGAGACACAAATGATTCCTCCATCTGTCAGATAGGGGTGGGGTGTTTCCGTTTCCTAAACTTTCAAGCTCAAATCTCTGATTTTCTAGATAAAGAAAAATAAATGCATGCTATCAGTTTTAATAATGACTGAACTTGCTGATGGCTTGAAAAAGATAAATTTGACTGTGCCTAAGTCAAGCTAAGAAGATGTGTCCCCAATACTGCCTAGTTTTAAGCCCCTAAGAAGTCTTACCATCATTTCTAGCAGCCATGTGCAAGTTATTGCTTAAGCAACACTTGGTTAATAAAATGTTTTGCAATTCAACCTTCTATTGAGCAGGTAGGGCAGGCTAAATGAGATGAAGATAAAATTAGGCTTGGTGGAAGGATGCTGGATCTTAGACATGCACATACCTTGTAAATTTAGGGTGAATTAAATAGCTGCAGAGCTTAGTAAATAGAAGAAAAAAAAAAGGAGAGGGGGGAAAATTGTATTTTCTGGTATTGGGGAATACCAAAACAGGAGTTCATTTTTAGTTTGGGCTTGTACTGTGATATTGTCCTGTTCAGAAGTGTTTTGGGGTGACTTTATGATGTATGTCCCCTATCACCGCTCTATGCCCAGAAATTAACTCTGTGCCTTTCTGTACCTTTAAACTGAGCCTGAGAGGGGGGGGAGGAAAAAAAAAAACCGTGTGAACTTTTCAAAACAATTGTTCAAGGACACAGACACAGACTACTTGGTTTCTTGCAGCGGTGAGAGCGGAGGAAGCTATGTGCTTGGTTTTTTCAGCCAGCTTTTGGCTCCTCTTCTCAGGAGGGAGACGGAGAGCTGACCTTTTTTTCCTGGGACTTTGGGTTTTCCCTTTTTTCTTCTCCTTCTGGACTGTTTCAACAACATCAGAACACATCGGGAGAATTTTTCTCCGAGGCCCGGAGGTGGGCCCACGGCCTCGCTGACCCAGCTCCGAGGAGGAGAGAGACCACACCTACAGAAGGACTCTGAAATCTTCTCAGGTTTCTCTCTATAGCGAGAGATTTCATTATTTAGCATTATTATATTTTTCCTGTGTGTTGGTTAAATAAATAGTTTTATCTCTTTCACTTTCCTTTGAGGAAAATTTCTTTTTTTTCCCAAACCTGGTGGAGGAGAGGTGGTTGTAACCTGCCTTTCTTCTCACAGAGGATATTTCCTCCAAATTTGGCCAAACCGGCACAAGAAGGAAGTGTGTATGTAGACAAAATGCTGGCAGCTCACAGAGCCAGAATTGATGTTAATGGTTGGGAAGACAGGGCAATGTAGCCAGTTAACAAAAGAGCTTGATCTGTGCAGAAGATGATTTTGAGCAGATATACACATATATAGAAAGCAAGATTAATTTAGAGACCTTTGTCATTAAAGCAGATTTTGTATGGTTTTGTGTGGGATTTAAGGGGGATTAAATGTTTGACATCACTTTGCCTGCACAGGCTATGTTGAAGAGGTTACTGAGCGGGTGATGGAGAATTTAAAAACGCGCCTTTGCTGAAAGAGTGGCAGCAATGGATCAGAGGAAAGCAGCCTGGCCAAGCAAACTGCCCTACCTACCACAGTGCTGAAAACAAGGTGCTTCTGGTTGGACAGCAGATGCTGCAGGGATGTAGAGCTGAGGGAATATTTATGATTTGCCAAAATACAAGGGGAACTCAGCGAGGACATCAGAACTGGGATGCCCCTGTCTTCTCTCTTCAGTGATGCCTTGCTTCTCGTGCATCTTTTGCATGCTATGCTGTTTCTAAACGGTAAAAACACTAAAAATAAGAAGTCAGCAAGGTGGATTGGGTGATCAGGTGCATTTCTCTTTTGGAAGAGATGGTTCTGGTCATGAAACTTCTGTTCCTCACCTGCCTATGGCCAACAGCAGTGCTACACAGTTCTCACAGTCAGCATCACCGTCTTCATCGTCGGCAACAAATGTCATTCTCAAGAAAACACAACAGGTAAGAAATAGACTTTATCTGTCTGTGTTCATCTGGTAAACTTCATGCTGTCAGCTACCTTTCAACACGCCCTTTTGGTTCACTGTCCTGTTCTTCTAGTTTCTGGATTTATAGAATGCATAGTATTGATAGGGTGTTCCCAGCAAAGAAATGGTGAACTGTTAATTAACTTTTCATAAACAGACATTTCATATTGTGATTTCGTGAATGTTTCATATATATGCAGTTATGTACCCACGCACACCCCCACACAGCTCTTTTACCTGGTGTGATACAAGGCTACCAGACTGTGATGTTTCAAGTATTCTTGCCCTCTAACTCCCATCATAAGAAGCAGAAATACCTTCCAAAGTCCTTTGCCAGTGTCACAAAGTGATTTCCATTACCTAAACAGCCGAGTAGCTACACTATAAAGATATGGAAGACTTTTTTATGGCACTAATGGGGTGAATGACACCTTATTTGTAGTGATGACACAGAGTGTTCCCTTTCTGGAATATACTTAATGCTTTTAGACATTGAAGATTGTTCCTAGTCTTTCCAATTGAGTAGCTGGTTGAAAATGAATAATGATACGGAGGTTTTTACCTGTAAGTTTCTGTGCAAAGTGTCAATGCTTTTCCCCCATGAAGGCAGCTCACATCTGCCATGTCAGGTCTCTCAACCTGTTTCCAGATTAATCTAATACTATGTGAACAGACCAATGGCTGCCAGTGATAATTCAAGAAAAATTTATCTTTCTTGGGAATAACTAGCTCCATTTAAGGAAGGAGAAGGTATGTAACTTAGATTTTTCAATGTGCTTGCCCCCCTGCGACTAAAATGAGCAGTGTACAAATAGTTTATTTGTACAATATCACATATTGAAGAAAAGTAACATAACTGGACTCCTCTGATGTGTTTAAGCTGGTTTTTTTTGCTCAAGTTGCATGCTTTGCAGCAGGTGTACAGCTGTTAACCTCCTGTATCACTTTCCATGCAATGATCCAGCAGTGAAATATCTCTGGAACCCTACACGTCTCGATAAAATCCTGTTTAGCAATGCAAGGTAACAGATGACACAAACAGAGGTGCCCAGAGCTGCTGTGTCACTCAGTACTTCTGGGTTTCTATTCGAAGTTATGGGTCCAAGTTTGGTGCAAGCCAAAAGGTCATTAAAAGAATGGCTATTCAGCAGGCTGTTTCAAACAGTCTGAGTGCTGGTGCACAATTATTTGTAACAACAAAGGAAAATAAACAGAACTAGCCCCAGTATCAACATAAGGTTTAATCCGGTGCTTTGCTAGTCTCAGGAAGCAGTTAAGAATCAAATGGAAACAAAATAAAAGACCTTGTTAGTGGTAGTGGCGAGGAAGGTCTATTTTAAGCTCAGCTGGTACACTTTTGTCTGTGCTAAGAGGGGAGCATGTGCTGCTGTTGTTTGCATTTATCCTGCTCTGCCATAGCTGAGAGCAGTTGCTCCATCACTGGCATAAAAAATCACAAAGCAGGAGGGAAACCTGGTGGTAAGAGACAGGAAATTTTGTGGCATTCTGCTGAGAATCCTCTTGCAGTATCAGTGTTAGCACAGTGTCCGCTCCATCGTCACAAATCTCTGCTGGTACATGCGAATGGATCCATGTGACAGTCCTGTGAGACAGGCACAAGTGTGTTATCAGAAAGGAAGAATAGGAACAAGGAGGAATGCCAGCACTGCATTCTCATCTGGTGCTGCCTGGTGTGGCAGCTTTCTTTACACAAGGCATGCTTTGGCATCCCACTTCCTCATTTCCCAGGTCCTGGTGATTTTGGACTGGGAAGAAGACTGCAAAATCTGAGCCACAGGGGATCCTAAAGCTTAACAGCTGCAAATCAGCTTTTCTCTGCAAAGGATCCAAATGTGTTTAATTTCTCTTTGTTTCATTCTCTGCTTTTGTTCTAAAGGCTGCATTATCCTCCAATACGTTGCAACAGGGTCTGACTTTCCACCAGCATCTTTTTCTTTCTGGGGAAAGATCTTTCAGCCAGCACTAGGGTTATCAGGGACACAGCTGACAGATGGCCTTGGTTAAATGTGTGGCCTTTTAAAAAGAATCCCATGTGAAAATGTTACTTAACCTACAAGTTCCACTGTTTTAATAGAGTAACCCAATTCTCCCTCCAAAGCTATTTGTCTGCATTCTCCTGTAAAGAAGATTTTAAAGCATTAACCAAAAGTACATGAGAAAGCGATTATTGTCATGGTCCATTTCCTACAGCAAAGAACAAAACATTTGATTGTCAAAATATTAGGGTTTTTTGACAGTACATATTGCTGATGTTACTGAACAATTAGAAATGCATTTTCACATGTGTGAGGGAGAACTGTACAATTTTGATTATTTCATTTATCTGGGCTTCAAGACTTGATAAATATATGAAAACATTTAAGAGGTCACACTGCTGGATAACCCCACAGGCTCCCCTTGGAATAAGATTTCTGTAACTTCTACCTTTTGGATACCTTTGATTTAATAGTAGCCAGAGTATCTTGGGGACACAGCACTGGAAAGAAACTTATGGCCATGACATCCAGGGTATTCTTTTTATAAAAGGGACCTTAATAGTATTCTTCTTATAAACTTACCTAGTTTCATTCTGCATATGAAAGGGTGCTAGGGAAAAAACCCTTTCTCTAGTTTTCTACTAGGTAAGTAGTAAGAACTTTTACCATATCATTAGCAGAGCTCTAAAACAGAAGAATAGCCAAGAAGGATCTTTCCAGGGATCCCCATACTATACTGAGTTTGTAACAAGGGCTTGCAAGCACAAGCTTGGATGAATGAGGACAGGGCAAACAAGATATTTTCCCCTAATATTCACAGCTGTATCAAGTCACCAAATTTCCCCAGTGACATCCCGTGTTGGATGTAATTTCTGCAGATTTAGTGATCTTCAGTGGATTTCTTTTCCATGAACTTGTCCGATTCCTCCTTGAACCAGCATAAACTTTGGATAGCCCGGTAAGTTAAAGACAACCAGAATGGACACGAACCACATCAATCCCATGAATGCCATTGGTTTATGGAGCGACACTGATGGCATTAAGTGATTACATGCTTTAACCAAAAATTATCTAAGTACCCTTGAGCAGACCTTTTACCTTTCATTCACTAATGGTTTTCAAGGCTAGGTAGGAGCAGCTAAATTTGTCTTTAAAAGCCTGGCAGATCATTGTCCATTGTTAATTAATTCTGAATTAGCTGTTTTGGTTTTGTAGGCAGTGACTAACTGCTCTTTGAGAGCTCTGGCAAATACCAAGGTCTATGCAACAGTATTGGGTGAGGAAGTGTCAAAACAGTATTCCTCACTCTTTTTCAGCCAAAAAGTTAGTGCTCCCATTAATTTAATATATAAGTACCAACAAGAGTAAATTCCCTGTGTGATCTGAAACACTTGAAGTGCTTTTTATGACCTCTTTTGGAATGTAATTATAGATTGCCATTTAATTTGCATAATGTGAAACCTTGCCTGGAATACAGTTATGGAAAGCACAGCTATAACTGAAAGCAGTGTTTCTTGAGCGTGTGCCTCACAGAGATCAATAAATAATTATCATTGCCCAGATCTACACCAATACCAAGGCATCTGTCAGAGTTCCCTTTGTTACTACTACCCAAGATAGGTAAAGAGATTTCCTTTCCTTAGGTGCATCTGTCTTCTAATGGTTTCACAAAACCATCTGCTAATGGTTTCACCAAAATTTCTTCAGCGAAAGGGCTGTCAAGCCTTGGACCAGGCTGCCCACGAAAGGGATTGATTCACCAGCCAGCCCTGGAGGTGTTTAAAAGATGTGTACATGTGGCACTTAGGGGCCTGGTTTAGTGGTAAATGTGACAGGGCTGGGTGAGTGGTTGGACTCAATGATCTTAAAGGCCTTTTCCAACCTAAATGGTTCTGGGATTCTGTGTGGGCTTTTCCTCTCAAACACCATCGCCTGACATCTGCCATGCCATGAATCTGTAGAATCAATGGCTGTATTCCGACCCCTAGACCGTGGTGTGCTGCTCAAAGCTGCACAATCAGGAGCCCAGGGTGCCAGGCCACTGAAATATGATCTGTGTTTTTGCTGTGCTTCTGTAAGAATGAAAAGTTTATCTTAACTGATGTCAGGAAGCTTTTCTGAGACCCAGGCCAATCTGTTTATCCCGCTTTTTAATGGAATTGGTACCATGGGAAGGAGCACTCAAGAAAACATCTGCTGATGATTTCACAATACTGTAGTGCTGATGAATAGTTAGATTTATTTGGAGTAAACAAATACATACACGAAACTCCCTTTGAATCAACAGTTAAATAACTTCAGTGCTGCAGTGAGGACAATTTAATTCTGTAACTCTTAGCCAAGGAGCAACATCTGGAGCCCAGATGCTGATGTTAAAGGAGTATCTGCTGGAGAACACTTCTTAGCCTTGGGTTGGGGAAGCAGCAAAAGGAGAAAAAATGTGAAGGAGAAGTGTATTATTTTTTAATTATCTTAGAAAATTTCATGGAATTTTGTTAAGTTTGGGTGCCTTTACAGATGGAATGTTATCAGTGTCCATGAAATTCATTCCAAGTACCATAAAATATATATCTCTGCATATAAACCTATTTTCATTTTCAGTAAAGGTTTATATTCTGCCAAAGGAAGAATTGAAGGTATTGAAGAAAAGATGCAACGTGTTTGTAATAAAAGTGCTGTTCTGATTCCTGCAAGATCTTGCCTATGTTGAACAACCACTTTTGATAGAAGCTAGAAATAATTACACAATTCCGTCACTTGTATATAAAACATCAGCTTGAATAGGCTGTTCAAGTAAGTGGGCACAAAAGATGCTTTTCATATAGGTGCCATGTCTGTTTATTTTGTCCTCATCTGGGAAAATAGAAGGAATATCCCATAAGGTCTCTTCCCAGTGGCTTATTAAGTAGAAAATTCCTGCCCTGGTAGCTTATGTTTTCCCTCTCTTGTCCAGGGAAAGTCTTCCTCAGTCACAGACTTGCTTCTAGTGAGAATTTGTAATAGATGAATAAGAGTTCCAGCCTGCTTCTTCCAGTGAAATCGTTGGAGCATCCAACAGGCATTTTCCTTGGCACATCAGATGACAAATAACCTTATGCTTCCCAACTGTATTAGCTGTGCCATGGCATTCTGAACATAATACATCATTTTCTCCTCTCCTGGATCCCAAGCAGCAGAATTTCCTCATGTAGAGCATTGCAGCTGTTCAGTTCTGCTGCCCATTCTGCCGTGATTCAGGCTTGCTCTGTGATGACTTTAATTCTCTGAAGCATGGGCTTTCATTTCAGCATCACATGATTTTCATACTTAGAAAACTAAAGTCTGCATTTGAAATGCCTCATGGACCTTCTGATTGCCCTGGTAATTTGATTCAGACAACAGTGCCAGACACATTCAAGAGTACTAAGGAAATTAATTTGTTCAAGCCCAACAGTTCTGAGTAGCCCAGCAGCCACCTCATCATTCCTGTAATGTAAAAGCAATTTCTTGGGCTTCTTTATTAAGAAAAAAAGGGAGGGAAGGAGAAAAATAAGCAAATAGAGGCATACACCTTATCCTAAGGTATTCCATACCTTGCCTTACACAGTGTTTGACTACAAGGCAAATCTTCAGAACAGATTTCTATCATTCAGTCGAAAGTAATAATTAGAGTTGCTGGCAGCAAAGTCCCAGAGCATCACAGAAGCCATGAAAGAAATTGTGTCTAGGGAGAGTCCCTTGCCTGTGGTAAAGCAGCTGTATCCAAGTCATTCCTGCAAATAAATGTCTGATCTATTCTTAAATAGCCTGAGTGAAAGGAGTCTCAGAACCTGCCCAAGCAGTATGTTCCCATGTTTCACTGTTCTCACCATGAGAACGCTTCTGTGAGAAAGGTGTTCCTAATGTGTGCAATAGAACATAGAATCAGGAGATCATCTCATTCCAGTCCCCCCTGCAATGGGCAGGGACACTTTCCACTAAACCAGGTGTCTCAAAAGCCCATCCTGCCTGGCCTTGAACACTTCCAGGGGTGGGGCATCCACAGCTTCTCTGGGCACCCTGTACCAGGGCCTCACTACCCTCACAGGGAAGAATTTCTTCCTGATATCTAATCTAAACCTACTCTCTTTCCACTTAAAGCCAGTCCACCTGCAAGTCCCTAGATTCAGGATCATCATTTCTCAGTCCTAAAAAATTACGGACTCATTTTTGAGCTGCTATGAAAAATCCCACATTTATAATAAAAGGAATAATTGTAATATGAATAATGTATGAAGTGGTTAAACCATGGATCTGCGGTGTTATTTCCCAGTTTGATTTGCAAGTGTTTATGTGAATACTAACTTCAAACAGCTCTATTCTCTGGCATAATGATAGCTACAATCTCTGAGGAGAGCAGAAGAGGATCTAGTCGTTCTTCCTGGGACTTCTTATAAATGATTGGTGTTCTTCATGGACCTGGGCACCCTCATACCTCATTTCCTAACCTTTCCCAATATGTCTTTCTCCAGCTTTATTAGCACAGTTGTTACCCTTAACATTCCAGATTCAGCTGTCCGGTATTCTCAGGTCCCTATTTCATTTGAATAGCACTGTGAATGTCAGGGCAGGAGAAATAAACTAAGTTTCTCACTTTTGTTTTTTTTTTTTTAACATAGCAAACGAGAAATTAAAATGAGGAAACTTGACAGCACGAAAATCCGGCCACTTAAATCTGAGCAGCTGCTTCACATAGAGGACCATGACTTTGCACTGAGACCTGGATTTGGAGGTAAGCAGCACGTGCCTGCACTGTGCTGGTTAAGAGTTTATCCTCTCTCTGGAAGTTTACTTGAACTTTGTCACTTAAAATGGAATGACAGACTTAGTGACAGCACACCTCATTTGTTGTGCTTGAGGAAATAAAGAAAGAAGAAACACAGAAATACTTGAAGGCAAGGGGCTTCTTTGTGTTTAATGTATCAATAGGAGAAACTGTTCAAATTGTCTGTTTTACAGAACTAAGTAAAAATGTATTATTAGAATAAGGCTCGTTGAGAACAGTGATTAAGGTATCCCTGTAAACTGTACAGTGTAGTAGCAATTAGCAAATTACATAGTCATCAGATTTGTTTTGAGAGATTGAAATGATCCATCAGTTCCTAAATCTGTTTGCTGTGTACAAAATTAAAAAAAAAAACAACTACCCACAGGCCTTCAGTTTATTATCATGTTGTTTCTGTACTGTTGGGCACTGTGGTGATTATTTCTTCATTTAACTAAATTGCATCTGGATCAAGGGAGTAGTCAATGGGATGTTCACAGTTTAGATTCAATTTTGACTCTCCTTCATGGAAGGTAAAAGAGAAATCTGGCCCACTAATACGCTTTGTCTGAGCCTTTGCGTCACCAGTTCCTTTTTCATGATTCATGAAAATAGACTGAACCGCTCTGGATTATGAGGCCAAAATAAAATATATGAGGACCAATAATCAGTTGTGTAGACAAACAGATTTGGGAGGCAAGCTGAGGTCTGGGGAGCTGCTCTTTTTGACACCAGCTGCTGGGATCTGGGGCCTGGTGATCATGCCAAGAGGGAAAATGGCTAAGGAGAGCCTCTTTGGATGCACTGGGAGAATGTGAAAGGGTTTCTTGTTACCATAGAAATGATGTCTTGTCAGACAGCAAAAACCTTGCCTGATTTTGAACAGTAGTTGAGATACAATCTGTTTCTTGGCAACAGAAGTTCAGATTACCTCTTGCCGAATACCTGTCTCATCTAATATCTGTTAGTCTGGACATCTTGTTACCTCACAAGGAATTGAGATTATTGAGAGTGTCAACTCAGAAAGGAAGTAGCATTTCCATGAAAGCAGACAGCAGTTTGGGATGTGCTTTATCGCTGGATCATCCCAGAAAACAATACTGATGATGTACATAAAAGCGGCTTTGAGAACATACCCTGTGATCTGGCAGTTGTAATTTTCCATGGGCAGTGAGGAACTTTTACACTCAGAAAATCTGTACCAGGCTTTTTCGCCTTGTCCTTGTATTTGCAGTCACAGAGCCCATTCGGTTCCTCTTGAAGCCAGCTGTAGTTTTTCCACTGACTTCAGTGCAGAGGCCTCTCACTCATCACATTGCCCTGGATATGATTTCAGCTGTACTCCTGTCTTTCAGAAATAGCTTCCAGCAGGAGAGTGCCTCAGCTCTGATTCTCCTCTGTCACCCACATGCCATAGTGGCACGGGAGGCACTTTTTTTTCAGTCACATCCAATACTTCACACACTACAAAATTTTCAGAACTCTCTTAATGTGTGGAATGTGAATCTCTCTTAGACTAAACCAGATCCATTGGCATTTTTACAGCACAGAGTGAAAAAAGTCAAAGTGAAATCAATCCCAAAGTTATACCCCATAGTTCCTGTTTTAGCATTGATTTCAGTGGTGTTGCAGTAGTAAGGAATGGTTTGGTGTTCATAAGGCAGCAGCAGAGATTTAACACACAATTGTGACCATCAGTGGACAAATTTCTCTACTGAAACATGAATCTGAATAACATCCATGGCATTTTTTTGTGACAGCACACAGGGGGTGTGGGTTTCTCTGAAGAACACTGATGATCCTGTGCAGCAGAAGGAAACTTACCTAGAGAAGGAGAAATTAGAGATACCATTGCTACAGTCATTGCCACAGCAGTTACAACATAACCCTGAACTGCATCCAGACTTACAGCACTGTGGCTTTGTGCTGTTAACACAGGTGAAATTTTGGGTTTGTTTTCATCAAATTTAATGAAGCAGCTCGGTACTGTGACTTATGAAGGGCTTGTATCTGTCACATGCCACATCGCATGATTTATTCAGCTCAGCACAATGCATCAGTTTGCAACAACAAAAAAAAACAGATTAGAAAAGCTGGATGAAAAACAAATATTTATTCTTTACCTGTAGAAGAGGGACAGGTATTTTTCCCTCTCCTATACCCCATTGTGATTTTCTGGGTATGTCAGGGAGTTGGAATGACAGATTTTGTTAATCTGGCTCCACTGTGCCCCTTTGCCTGAAAAGGTCAATCATCCTTTGCACCAGTTTAAGAGAAAAAGTAGCTGGAAAACTCACGCTGTTTTGAACCAGCTGGGGATTCCTCAGTTCAGGGAACTCTTAAATCTAAGTCTGCCTTGTTTGTTTTTCATTTAGCCCCACACAGGCAATGTAAATGAGCAGACCACAGGACCCAGAGTTTTTGGTACTTACAGTTAAGTTACAAAGGAAAAACATGCTGAATTTGTTTTGTAAACTGAGCAAACATGCACAGGTAAAAACCTGGGGGAAATAAATGTAGAACTGTTGGATACTGATGCTACTGGCTGCAGTGTTAGTGGAAATAATTGTGGAGGTGAGAGATCCATTTTTTGACCAAATGAACACAACTCTGCTGCTATTTATGTGAGTGTATTTTGGCATTCTTCTGTTGATTGCAGTGCCAGTCCAGCTGCACAATCAGAATTGGACTCTGACTGTAGATTTTAAAATTTAGTCCTGACATTGTCCATTTATTAGCAGATTAGAGATCAAAGCCAGAGAAACACAGAGCACTGAGATGAAGCAATCCCAGCAAACTGCTGGCAAGCTGATCCTGCTCTTTGGGTATAGAAATGTTACTTTGTCTGCAGTTCATTATACAATGAGGTTGAGTGAGGCAAACTGAAAATTCTGTACACCCAAACTTTAACAATCTAATCTTGATCTTGTTACATTGTAATTACACCCTAAGCCAGGCTCTTGAGTTGTTGGTGGAAGTTGGTGATAGTGGTGGTGGATTTTTTTCCTTTTCTGAATTTTTTTGTTGTGGTTGTTGTTTGATTGTTGCCTTCTGTGTAATGTCATGGTCCTGTTTGGTTTGGAAGCAAGAAGGCAGCTTAAACTAGAGAGTGGAGAAAAAGTAAGAAATGAAATTATGCTGCCAGCACTTCTTGGAATGATTATCATCAAGTTTTAAACTCAGCAAGAAAGGGTGAGCACAGACAGTGAACAGAGACTTCTCAGCACATTCTGACTTGTAACAGCACAGATCTGAGGGCCACGATGCAGGCTCCCATAGCAGCCAAAATGCATGTGGAGAGAGGTCTTAGAGCAAGTCCTTAGAAATGCTTTAAGTCTACTTTCTTTTCTATTATACATCTATTTATCTATATCCTTTTCTTTTTTGAACTATCTTATTTCAAAGTACTGGTAGAAGTAACACATGTTGTTGTATGTATATATATATGTATATATATTGGTTTTTTCTTTTACATTGTGTCTTAAGGACCAGTAGTTTCCTATGCTAACAGTGTGTTAGTTCAAGTTTTAAAATTGATCATCTCTTCTTTTTCAACCAATACAGAAGATAATAACATAAGCAAGTATGAGAGGTGATGGAAAATAATTTAGCAGCATTTAGCTGGTCAAGAGGTAGCAGTCCTTCCTGAAAATTTGCATCCCAATCTGCAATTAAACATAATTTTAATTCTGAATTTTCAGAGGATCAGAAATGCCATTAGATCACTCCCCTTTATGCTTCCTCCCTCTTCAAACTAAATTAGTCATATTTACATTCATGTGAAGGTAAAAGGGGGGAGGGGAAAGGAAAGAAAATATGGCCCAGTGTATGTTCAAGAAGTGCTGGAGTTCTAATAGCTCTTTGCCACCAAGTTGTTTTCTTTCTTGCACCACAGCTCTCCCTGAAAGATGAGAAGTGTCTTCTCACTGTGGTGAAGGCTCACCTTGATGAAAGTGGAATGGCTTTTTATCACTTGGTACTGGAAGGAGTAGCTGGGGGTCCAGGACAGGAGGGGAAGTATTTTGACTATGTGCAAGATGTCTAATAGTCTTCCTCTGGATTTTTTTCTTTCACATTGCTAATTTTTTCATTCCAAGAGCTGGTTACTGCTAATAGCAGACCACCTTCATTTCTCACATAAATAAGAAAGAAACAAAGTAGTAACAAGAAGGAAATTCTTTTGACAGTAATTCTCCTGTTCCTGTCATTGCCAGAAGAAAGTAAATAGATCCACAAAGCTTTACCTCCCTTGAGCTTGTTTACATTTCTAGCCACTTTTTTTCTCTACAGGACCACAGGCCTTTTTTAGAACAAAGTCCTGCTACAGTTCTTAATTCTCCCCTGCTCTCTGTCTCCTACTGGCAGTTTTCTCTAGACCTTCCTTTTTTTTCCAGCATACATTCTTACAAAGCCTACTGGGATGCAGTTGTTTCTAAATTCTACATTTATTTTATGGATCTTCAGGTGCAATCTGTTGCATGCCCAAAGGTCTGGCTATTATAAAAATACTGTAGAATTCACTAAACCAGTCATTATTACTGCAGAAATTGATCCTAAAAATGCTAAAAGGATATCCTTTTTACATAATATCCCTTCTAAAAAGGGTATTACAGAATTTGCCTGATGTACTATCTATTAATAAAATTCCATGCTCATCAAGGAATTCTTTTGCTATGCTTAAACCTTTGAAATAAAAGACTGGAAATGGCTTGAGTGAAGATAAACCTGTCTGAAAACAATGCTGTTTTTTTCTGCTGAGGAGTAATTATCCTGAAAATCTGCAGAGCCTCCATTGTGAAAATCACTAATCCCTCTAAAATAATGATTTGTAGTGACCCTCCAGAAGCAACTGAAGCTGCTCAATTTAATAACAAATTCCTCTCTGCCATCCCCAGTTTTGTCAAACTGGGAAATAAAAACTACAGCTTTGCTCTGGTTACTTTTTAAGTGAATTTGATGCTGTTGTTTGATGGTCAGCCAGGGATTGAAATTCTCAATGTAGCAGGGAGAAGAAAGCTGTGGTGCAGACACAGAGGTGGATGAATTGCTTTCCTATTCTGGCTAGTTTAGGAATCTTTTCAAATCTTACTGAAATTATGTTGTTTTTTTTTTTAAACATCCTCTTGTGGCAAAACAAATCCAAGGGATGAAGAAATTACCGTTCCCAGCAGCTGGTTCCCAATAGCTAATTATTCCTGTTTCTAGTGGAGTTGATTTTTAATCACACACACAGATGTTCCCAGAAACCAAGAAGGATTAGACCACACTGAGGCCAATAGGTATCTTGTGGGGTGTGTTAGTGACAACAGTATAAAAGTGCTCCAGATCAGAAAATTGAACAGCACACTGATCAGGGCTGCATATATGTGCAGTGTTTAGTGTCTTTATTGTCTGCTTACATTTGTTGCCAAAGTAGAGTCAGAATAGGAAGGAAATATTTGCAGCTGCTCTGATGTATTAGTAATGGGTCAGGGCTGGGGTAGGAGATGTGCTTTAATAATTCTCTGTGGTGAATGCTAGACTGGACAGTGTTTTCTCATTAAGCATCATGAGTAAGGTCTTTGGTCTCCAACAGGAATCTCTTCTCAGTGAGTCCATTTCACAGTTCTAGCATTTCTACCTAATCCGGAGGAAATTTAATTGTAACAGTTCCCCTTTTATTTAATTCACTTTAGAATCGTTCACTCTATTTCTCCTGGCCATGGGTTTTGATCTCTTTTATGCCATTCATTGTCCCCACCAACTTGGTTTTATAATATAATGGTTTTATAAATATAACTTGGTGCAGTACAACCTGTCTTTTCAAAGAATCCAGTGTCTCTGTGTATTTATGGATAAGTGGCACTTTGGTTTGTGTGCCAACCAACATAACCATTAGCTGCCACTGATTTCTAGTTCTGTGATCAGGTCCTTTGTATCTGCCCAGAGGAGTTGGATTTTTGAAGGAAATTTTGCCCACGCTGGAATAATATTTGTTTGGGTAAGAAGTTGTCTGTAATTTTTGAAATTCCAATAAATGTTAGAACTGCTATCCTCACATTTGAAGCAACTGTCACTAAGAAAAGCCTTTTCCTGCCTAAACGTGACACATGGCTTAGAAAGTCAGATGCCTGATTCTGGGATATGATTTGTGGGTAGCTCCTTGTTTGCTTGAAGAATGTTGATGGGAGACATTTAACTTTATTTGCTTTAGATTTGTCCTTGACTCAGGAACTGGTAAAACCTTTCTCAACACTGAGAGCTGTTCCCCTGTCCTCCTGTTCCACCCACATAATTCAACATAAATTGTTGTTTGCATTTAAATGATGTGTGAATGCCTTTTGTGAACGATGCTCACGTCGGGTGTAAATACCATAATGACTTCTACTTTGGCTAAAGCCGTGTTTAGTTTACAAGATTTCAGTGGAATACAGGAAAGGACTCCACTCAGATTACAACTTTTGTCCCAGTGTTTGGTACAAGTTGGTATTTAGTGTAAGTAAACTCTTTGTGTGGTGTGATGAAGACAAAGTAAGAAGTGGGCAAAACTAGTTTAGGAGAGGCATAAAAGCTTTTACTCTGTTGTGTGAAGGAGTCTGGCTGAATATACTCATAGATACTCTTGTGCATCACCCTCTAGGGCAGCTGTCTTTGCTGTCTCTATTCTCCAAAAGAAGCAGCATTTTCCAAAGTGCTGCCTGGTGTTTTACTAACAAACGTTGCTGTCTGGCATCCTGAATCTTATTTTGGGCTTTGGCCAAGAGGCTGAGGGAGGCATTCCTCTCAGAGAACAATTTCTGAGCCAAAGAGCACAGCCCTTGTCGGTGCCTAAATATTTTCTGGTGTGCCCTGCTAACTCTGAGCACATCTCACCTTGCTTTCCCATGCGTGATCCATCTTCATCTGTTCTGTGCAGGGACAGACTCTCCATTAAAAAAAGACAAGTAAAATCAAGAGATTACAGAGCCAGATTTAAAAATACCACTAAAATAGTTCAAGATCTTTACTGGTAAGAACTGGAGGCAGCTGTGTAATCCTCGAAGGCTGCTATTTTGAGGATAATTCCAAAAAGGGACACAGTACTGTGGCTGGTTATCACGAGAGTGATGTTCCTGGACTATTTTGGCTTGACAGGGCTAAAAGGAAAAGACAAGAAAAAGACAAGTTAGAAAAGATGTTGCTGTTCAGACTTCCTTGTATCCGTGATTTTTAACAGGTTATTTTAAATGCGTACTTCAAAAATATTTTAACTGGCTATTTTTAACAAAGGTGATTGGAATCCCCAGTAATTAGTACTGATTTTCATGCCAAATGCAGAATATTCTTGGGGTAGTGGTGTGTATATGCATTTATGCATACTCCTTTCTTCTTCCCCTGTAAGGAAGTGATTAATGAATTAGTGGAATGACGTGCTTGCTGAAAATCTCCCAGGTACATATAACCCATGTAGAGCTAGATCCTTCATTCTAAATATTTCACACTGAAAAGAGTGGAAATTATTTCATATTTTGCAGTAATTTTTAATTGATTTGGAGTAACTTCGTCCTCAAAATGCACTCAGTAAATACACAACACGGTGACAGAACATGATTAGTGTGTGTACAGCTTTTCCCTTGTGAGGTAGTGAGCAAGCAATCCTTTTGCATAAGCAGCTATACCAAACCTTAAATAGTTCAGTAACTAAAGATAATAAGAGTCATAATATGTATGTTGTTTGTGAATAAGCACTGCAAGTGGTGAGAAAGCTTTGCCATCTTTGATGTCTTTCGTGTATTTACTCAGCTTTTTCCTGTTGTGGTTCTGAATAGCACTCCAATAATAACCAATAACAATAACCAATAACAATAACCAATAACACTGCCCCTGCTGGCCAGACTGCAGTGCCAAGAACAACTTGTCTGGCTGCAAAAAGAAGATTCTGTGCTTATTTTCACAACTGTTTAGCATCAGGTTTTACTTTGTTGCCTTTTATCATTCAGTGTTCTAAGGTGGAGAGACTGCAGTAAGTGCTGGGGTGGAGTACTCTCTGTTATGTTGCTGGTGTTGCACAGTCTTCCCTTTAAAAATAGGGCTTTAAGCTCCTCATCCCTCTTTCTGTTCCCATGCAGGGTCACCAATACCTGTGGGCATTGATGTGCAGGTGGAGAGCATTGACAGCATATCTGAAGTTGACATGGTGAGTAGAACTGGAATAAAGGATTTCAGTAAAAATACAAGGGGTTCAGAAACATCCAGATGGATGATAGAGAGTAATGTACTTAAAGAAAGCAAACCCTAAAGAGCACATCCTTGCCCTGAAGCATGCATTTAAACTAGTAAGTGTTGAATTTGTCCCTGGGCCAGAGGAACAGCTCAGAGTGGGCAGTGTTATGGTTTGAAAACTCCAATATTCAACAAACACCCTGGCTTTCCACAGGAGTTCTAGTACTCTGCACCTTACACGATGAGGCTTCGTGTCCTTTGCTTCTTTTGCATACAAATATGAATATTCCATAATTGTGGCGTGGGTGGAGCTGTGATCATAACAAATGGAAAGAGAAACATCAGTTCCAGAAATGGTCCTGGGAAGGAGACACTGCAATTAGGGCCCGTAGCACTGGAATGCAGGCAGTTCATTCCTCAGCCCAAGTTGTCACTAATAATGTCAGAATGAGCTCCTGCACTCCTTTACAAACCTACCCAAATCATAAAAATCATATTACAGGGCCATAAAATCATATTACAGGGGAAGATCTAAGTCTCTTCACAGTATTCTTATCAGAAGCAATGGTTCTATTGAGATAAATGATGTCTCCCTCATAATAAAATATTTATATAGGTGAACACACAGCAGTCAGGCTGTGCAGAAGCTCACACTGGGTTTGCAGCATCCTCTCCATCTCTTCTCACACGTTTATTTGCAGTCGTGATGTTTCTCTAAATAGGATCATAAAATACTTGTAATAGTCTTTCATATTTAAAAAAAAACTATAGTAATTGTAATTATTGTAAAATCTAATTGCTTACTCTTATGAAATTCATCATATTGTTTCTTTATGATGCATTTAATTCATAAATGTACAAATCTAACCCCTGTATAATTTTTGTACAAAATGTACAAATTTATGAATTTTAAAAATTGACCTAGTGCTCATGAAGAACTCAAATTAATCCCTTTGTAAATGAATCATAAAGGAGCCACAGTCCATTCTTGGAAAAGGCTGTGAAGATTTCCAGAGGAAACTTTATTTTCCATTTATCTTTGGTTGGTTTTAAAGCTTCTTTATCATTGCACAGCTGGCCCAATCCAGAAGACCACTGAAATATGTAGAAGTTTTACCTAAGGATAAATGAAGTCTGAACCTCAGACTGAGACACCAGGGACAAGGCAAACAACCACTATCTCAGCAATATTCACATTCAAACTCAAATGAGTGGTGCTTGACTCCTCTCATTAAGGATCTTTCAGATAATGTCCAGAGAAGAAACTGATCCTTTGCATGAATTGATTAATTTGTAGTGTTTTCTGTTGCACTTGACTAAAACAAGCATTGTCTCCTTTTATTTTTAATGAAACAAAGGACTTCACAATGACTTTATATCTCAGACACTACTGGAAGGATGAGAGACTCTCATTCCATAGCAACAAAAACAAAAGTATGACTTTCGATGGGCGGCTGATAAAAAAGATCTGGGTACCTGATGTGTTTTTTGTGCACTCCAAAAGATCTTTCATCCATGATACAACTGTGGAAAACATCATGCTCCGAGTGTACCCCGATGGCAACGTCCTCTTCAGTCTGAGGTGAGCAAATACCCTTCCCTAAGAAAATCCATGACTGCAATTGTCATGTCGTGGCTGTAATTGAAATTACTGGAAGCACTTGCAGTTAAGATTCTCACACTGGACTGGCATTAATCCCCTGGCAGCACATAATGGGAAATTAGTGACCAGTGTGCCAGTGGGAAAATAAATTTTGGATTGACAACATATTTTTTCTATCATTCAGATACTGTTTCCTGTCAAGGGAGTTTATCAAGTGTTGATTCCTTGCCAGTGGCTTTAGCAGTATTGCTACTGAGTACAGTAAAGGAAAAATTATTAGCAAAGGAAAAAACATGGGTTTGTTTGTTTGTTTGTTTGTTTTTTAACCTGAATCTTTAAAAACTGTTTTAGCTGTTTTCAGCCTGGCTTACCAGTAAACATGCCAGTGATACAAACCAGGGCTCTAGATAGGCAGAGAGCAGATTCTTGGTGCTGATACCAGCAGTGTTGTGGGACCAAAAGGAATTGAAAAGTGAAACAGCAATTCCAGAACTGGAATGGCAAGGTCATTAATGTGTCTCCCTTCCCTCTTCATGTTATTGCTTTGCTTTATGAAGGAGATTTGGATGATGTGGCAGAAATAGTTTTAATGGAGGAATTTTCCCCCTAGGGTAAGCAACCTGAGGCCTGTGCATAGCAGAAATCCAGTTTGTTACTAATTAGCCCTGTGCACAGAGGTGATATTTCATCCAGTCTGGACAGTCTGAAGATTTATGGAAGCATTTGAGATTGTGGCTGGGTAATAATTGTTCCAACAATTAATGAATTTATCTCCTCTCTCATGAGGACATGCAGAAATCCTGCAGCTGTACACCACTTTAAAGTAGTGTATGTTCGAGAATCACACTGACAGTAAGGAACAATGTGGTCAAGTGTGCATTTCATTGCTTTATTAATTTCCATGATTCTTGAAAGGGAGGGATCAGAGAAACTATACCCCTGCACTAAGGCTTATATCAGTGATTCTCTGTGAATGCTGAAAGCATGGTGCAGAGAGATTTCTCAGTTTTCTGCCAGTGCCTGTGAGAAAGCTTTGCTTTCTCACAGACGCTGTGGGTAAACAGCAAAGAGATTTTGTAAACTATGGAACTGTTATTGATGCCAAAGAGAAAATATCTGAAATAAGTGTTATTGGGTTCAGCCAATCCCTCCGAGGGGTGGCTGGTCAGTGAACCAATGACCTTATGCCAGTCCAGCGTGCTAAGGTACATAAGCAAATTTGTAAGTTAATAAAGCGTCGGTTTTCATATCACGATAAGCCGTCCATGTCGCTTCTTCCTCGGTCTCTGCCCATGAGCAACAATTCTCCAAGTGAGAAGTAGGAAATGTTCCTTAGATGTTCCTTAAAACACCCTTTTTTGTATTGCCAGTTTTACATGCAGTAAGTAGATTATATTCCAAATACTTACATGCTCTAAATCTTCATATTTCACAGTTTTCTTCAATGCCTGGCATCCAGGATTTTATTGAAGCAAAGTGAAACAAAAAATCCTGATTTGTTGCTAAAATAGTCTCTTTTCTTGTTGTTCCCCTGGTCCTTTAGTCATTATGCATGTCCCACTCTTAGGATCTCATTTCAAGCCAGTAAAGTCTTACACTTGTAAAAATTCAGCTACAGTGTGGTTACTGATCACAAGTTTTCAAAGGGCACTGGCATAACCAGTATAACCCTCACTGAAATTCCTGTAGGATTCCATTCAGGGAAAACTGAAAAATTGAACTAAACCATCAAATGACATGCAAGCTGTGACAAGAGAGGGAAATCTGGCAATATTTACCATATTTAAGTTGCTGCCCCTAGGAAGTTAGATTTTTTCTTTTTGTTCTTCATTAAATACAAAGGGATATTTGTCCTCTAAACATCTGTGAAAAAGCAGGTGGAATGCAAAATAGTCTTTGCGTGGATTTCCTTAAGCTTTTTACAATGTAAAGCATTTCATTTAAGAGGAGAGTAAGCTTCCAGAAATTGCAGTGAATCTCTTTTTGCAATTAAATATTAGAACCATTCTAGCTGGGAAAACAGGACTTGAAATAATATTTGCTGTAATCTGTAATATTATCTACTTCAGTCTATGAGAAATCAAGTCAAGAAATGTGAACTCCCTTTGTTAATCTTCGTAAGTGTAAACCTTCAAAGCAAAATGCATGAAAGGCTAATGAAGGATCAGGCCAAATTTAGGGTTTAAAACTCAAAGGTAATGTACTAAATAATAATAAAGACTATTTATGTTTAAAAAAAATATGATCTCTCACTGATTTAACTTTATCTCACCATCTTGGCACTATTTTAGAAGCATCTAAAAGGGCAGAAAACCTCAGTCACTAGGATTCTAAACAGCAGATTGGTTGGGGATCTCCCTAAAGTGTGTGCACAGCTAAGAAAGTCTGAAATTCTTCATTCTATTTCTGTTTTTCTGTTCCCTTCTGCAGAATAACAGTTTCTGCTATGTGCTTCATGGATTTCAGTAGGTTTCCTCTGGACACACAGAACTGTTCTTTAGAACTGGAAAGCTGTAAGTTTAATTCCAAATTGTTCTTCACATGTGCATTCTTATCAGCATTTCATCTTGTGAATAATACCTCTTTCACTTATTTTGATGTGTGACCTGAACCCTTCAGCATCTACATATTGAACTGTAGGCAATTTGGGACCTTTCCAGAACTCAGTGAGCTTTGGGAAGGTAGAAAAACCATGATGCACCCTGCTTTATTTCCACTGGCTTGTTATTCCAAGGCCTAAATCTAAAAATCTGTCAAAAAGCATGAGGGTTTTTTCCTGAGAAAAAAATCTGCAAATTACAAGTAAAATAAAATGTCAATATTTGACTTGTTGGAAAAATGAAAATGGGTGCTTGTGTTACTGTGAAACGTCTGCTTTTTCACCCCTGCCTCTGTTGTAAGCTGCTGGCAGGGCGCAGGATGGGGCTGAACTTGGAACAAGATGGAACATGGTCTTTGCAAACTTCTTTCACGTCAACAGACTGACAAATTGGGGTGAAAAAAATGTCTCCTTAGGGTTTTCCCAGATTGGTTGAGTGGTCTCCTCTCCCTAAGAAAGGAAAGAGGAAGTGATTTACCGTAGTAACTTCATAACTTCAGTTTCTGCTTTCTCACAGATGCATACAATGAAGATGATCTGATGTTGTACTGGAAACATGGCAACAAGTCCCTGAGCACAGATGAGCACATCTCCCTCTCCCAGTTCTTCATCGAGGAATTCAGTGCTTCCAGTGGACTTGCTTTTTACAGCAGTACTGGTATAGTAAGCCCTTCTCCTTAGAAGAGAGAAGCACAGGATAAAATCATGCAGAGTGTCTTTCACATTCAAATTCTTGGCTAATAAATGACTGTGGCTGCTGAGAGATCAGTTAAAATGAGGTCTTGTCAATCTGGGGCCTTGGTTCTTTTTGCATTACCAATGTGAAACTTTATTTTAGGAAAGAAAGGCCATAATAATACTTGTGACTTCATATCTGACATTAAGAACGTGTAAAAAAAATGCACAACAACCAAATACATGCTGTTATGAGCTCTTGCAAAATTGTGGTGCTTCTCTGAAAGCCATTGGAGTATTGAATTTACAGGAATCCTTATGCCCTGGCTATATAGAAAAGCTTGAAAATGGAAATCCTAAAGGGTCAGATACTAGAAAGCAAAAATACGAATTCCAGTGTGTTTTATTGGCTAAAATATCCTCATTTTTGGAGCTGTGTAATGTCACTAAAAGCCTACTAACTGGATGATTTTCATATGAGACCATTTATTACCTATTCAGGTCTAATTCATTATTTGCTTAATTTTCCTTGTTTATACATAAAGTTGCAGGTGAAAAAACCCCTTTATGTCAGTGCTACATAGTTTAAATTCAGGTTAATCTGCCCCAGACAGGCTTTTATTTCTCCCTGTAGATCTCGCTCTATACTCTGGCAAACTGCACAAGGCTTTAGAGTTTATCATAGTCTTGATTTCATGCAAGGCGGGTTTTGTTTTCCTTATAGCTTTACATGCAGTTATAGATTTTGAAATACTTCTCTCACCATATATTTTTGACCAGAGCAAACAGCACTCTTGCTATCGTACTTTACAGTCTGAGTCAATTCATTTCAGTTTGAATATTGCCCTTTATATCAGAACAGATGAATAAAAGAGAAATTACTCCATTTAATATGATGAAGTGCACAACTCTTTGGAAAAAAGGCCTTTAAGGAAAGCAACACATAGATTTATTTGGTGTATTTTATTTACAGGTTATTTTCTTTTTGCATTCAAAAAAAGGCCATTCGAGTTTGCAGTGGATGATACTGAATGCAGAAATTCTAATTTAAATTATGATGCAGCCTAAGCAGTGAGGAATTCACAGCTTGATAAGGTTCTTCACCCTTATCTCCTGCTCCTGTATGAGCTAAGAACAGAGCTCCATCTTTCAAGAGCCACTGTCATGTGAGAGGAGGGCGAGTGATACCCTGCTATCATAATTGTGCCTTGTTGAGAGCTACATCAAATTTGTCCTTGTTGCAAGAAGGAGACTGGGTTATTTTCCACCAAACTGGGTTCCAGGAGCTCAGCTGGCTTTTTTCTGCCTTGCTATTTTCATTGAAAAACACTTATGCAAGCAAATAGAGCTTCGTGCACAGCAGTGCACCCTCACAGTGCCCCTGCACCCAGGGCTTTGCAGCACCCTCAACAGCATCTTTGACTTTGCAAAGTGTAACTGCTTAACTCTTAACGTGCAGAGGTTCTGAGGGTGAGCTTATTCAGCAGCATAAAGGTGAAAGGAAAGACTTTTTTTAAGTCACAGGGACCACTGGGAAGTACCTGAATAATGCTTGTAGCACGTCTTAATCAGAATGCTGTGCTTTGTAGACTTACACTTGTCTTTGGCTTTGAGGTTTTGTTTTGCTCAGGAGGTTCCACTTCCTCGTGCTCTTTTAATTTGCTTATTGTTGGAAGAAAAATTACCCTCCAAGTAAATAATAGTGGAGAACAATCAGCACCACTCTAATGGGAGCCATCATTCCCACATAGCAGCTTTCTGCATTTCAGGTTCTGCATATCCTTTCCTGTGAATCTCAGTGAACAACACCTGTAGTGTTTAGGCTTTTGGAGTTCCTGGACCTCCAGAAGAGCAACAATTTAAATCCATTTTAGAGAGAATAATCTTTAGAACAAAAACCTTCTCCACAACTGAAAACACAATAGAATGTTTAATATTATTTAGGGTTCATTTTGATATGTTCTTTTCTGTAGAGTCACTCGTTGTGATGTGACTGCTCCAACACAGGCTCACAGATGTTTCTGTCTGTCCTGGACAGGCAGATGCTGTGCAGCCACCCACTTTTGCCTTTTTACCTCACTGTAACCTGGTTTCCCAGCCGTGGCAGGAGGTACAGCTCGGATGCAGTGCTGCACAGGCAGAGCACGCCCTAAAATTCACTAGATGGCACCCTGTCCTCTGAAGTGAGCACTGGGCCGGCAGGCAGGCAGGCAGGCGGCTCTGACTGAAAAAAAAAGGAAGAAAGGGCTGCTTCTTGTCAGGCATTTGTAGCAGGCTGCTTTTCAGGGAAGGCAGGGTGTTGGCATCACTGGACAATTGTCTTCTGTCTGTATTCTCCTGGCAGTTTCACTTGAAGTCTGTTTGATTTCTTCAAGTTCCCAAGCTCAGTTATAACAGAGTATTTTATATTTGCAGCCATGACTCTTCACTCCCATAAATGAGGGAGGATGGACAGTTTGTAAAACACTGTGTAAAACTAAGGTGGTGGCAAGATTTCTGAAGCATTTACTACTCCTGCTGTGGATACACCACTCCTGCCAGAAGGAGGGGCCAGCAAACAGCTCACAAATAACACAGCTCTCTTCTCCCCCAACATGTTCCTCTCCCTTTTTTTTCCAATAGGTTGGTACAATCGACTTTTTATCAACTTTGCGCTCCGCAGACATATTTTCTTTTTTGTGCTACAATCCTATTTCCCAGCCATGCTGATGGTGATGCTGTCTTGGGTTTCCTTTTGGATTGATAGAAGAGCCGTTCCTGCCAGGGTGTCACTAGGTAAATCCTTACTGTATATTTTTTAGGGAGTATAGAATGGAGAGGGGAGGGTTTGGAGGTGCCTTAGCTTCTTATTTACACAGGACATGAGCAAGAATATCAGGTAATTGCCTGAACAGCACTGTTATTAGCACTGTTGTCATTACCTGCAGTCAATCTCTACATTTGGAAAGGGGATGTTTGTTCAGACTGACTTTGCTATAGTTGCAAACAGCTCACACACCACAGAAGCAAAAAAGGGATGATTCTGCAGCTTTCCTGATGTAGAATTTTACTTAATTGCAAAACCTGGTTTTTCCTTCCCTCTTCCTAGCAAAGTAACAAGTTGTAGCAGGCAGTCAGATTCCTCCCCAAATCCATGGATCATGAGGTGTTGCACAATCTATGCAAAAGCTTTGCACCTCTTCTTTTTCTCAAGAAACATTTGTTATCTTCCTACCAACTTGGAAACAGTTGCCTGTGTGGCAAAGCCTTTCTTGCCGGGCACCTTGGAGATGTTTGCTTTGGTGTCCCATCTGTGCAAGGCACACAATCTTCTGTGGAAGCCAAAGATGAGGCTGGCAACTTTCTGCTCTTGCAGTTTTAGTTCTGAACACCTCATTTTAGGAGAAAAGGACCCATTACAGTGATTTTTATAGAAGTTTATTTTTTTCTCAGTGGTAAATCAGTGGATGCCACTTCAAGACTCTCTTTGTTGTGAATATAATGCTGATGGCCTTGGAATGAGTACATTTTTCTAAAAATTAGGATCTCTGAAGATCTGATGGGAATTTGTTAAGATATCTGATGCAACCATAATGCACCTGAGTCCTGCAACTGTCATTTTAAAATAAGCTCCTGTTCCTTCTTCTCACTGATGCTGGTCCCAGAAGCCAACTGTATGTTGCCATATTTCTTACACAAGAGAAAAAGCCCTCAATTTTCTCTGTAACTATATCAATATAGAAAAAATAGGACTGTAGCCACTCAGGTCCCTTTCTATTGGCCCAGTCTAAAGCTATTAATTCATGAGATATAAATCTATTTGTTAATATGAAAACAAATTATGGTACCTCCTAGCTACTTTTATTAATGCATCTACCAATTCCTTTTATTTAGGAGAAATTTAAGTTAATCTTTAAAAATAACTTTTTAATTCTCAGTAGGCCATTTTTAATGTTGTCAAGATAGTTTTGCTGATCATGTTCTTTATGTATGGATTTCTGCAGAAGGTTATGCATCAGGAGTTCTATGAATAAAGCACATTTCATTAGCATAATCATACATAATTTATAGCAAACCTTAACAACAAATTTTAAAAAGCCTAGCTCCTTAGCCTGGAGTATATGTATATTAAATAAATTGATTTCCTTTTATATTGTGTATTTCAAACTCCATCCTTCAACCTACGGAGCCTGCAGAGAGGGAAGGGGAGAACTCTTGTGTTTTCCAGGGGGCTTGAATTAGTGTAGAACTTGAGAAGGGCTACAGAAATCCAGCTGACAGTGCTGTCTCACAGATGTCAAGATGTTTTCACTTCCAGAGTTACACTGATTCCTTTAAAAGTAGGGCCTGAGTTGGGTGTTGGTTTTTTTCCTGAGCCAGAGCAAACCAAGATGAGATGAATAGCTGATGTAAGAGCAGAGATGGAAAAGATGAGGGTGAAATTCTGGTCACACTGAGGGAAACAGTAATTTTTTCTTAGTTTCAGTGGCTGTAGCATTTTTATGCTAGATTGTTTTTAGAGAGCCATGGAGTTACGACAGAGGCATACAGGCTGATATATGTTCTCAAGAAGTACAATTTGAGAAAGGTTTGGGAGGGGAAATGGTGATTGTTTAGTGATTCTCCTTCACAAGAAAATGTGCAGTGTTGACCCTGGCTCTGGGAGGTGAGGGATGACCACAAACCTGCTTTCACTTCTGTGGCTGTGCTCAAAGCTGTCACAGAAAAGTGTTCCTTACGCTGCTCAGTGGCCATTCTAAGCAGAGAGATGATTTACAGCCCTCAGTGTTGTGGTTGACGGGTCCTTCATGGTTCACTCCACTTTTCGGAGCCTGTGTGAGGAAGTTAGAGGGGGTGTCAGTCACCGGCCCTCACAAAGCTGTGCTGTCCAAGCAGTGGTGATGAGCTAAACAGAACCAGCTGGTCAGTGCTGTGATAACCTCTCTTTTCTCCCTGGCAGGTATAACTACAGTGCTGACAATGTCGACCATCATGACAGGAGTAAGTGCCTCAATGCCTCAAGTGTCTTACATAAAGGCTGTGGATGTGTATTTATGGATCAGCTTCCTTTTTGTCTTCCTGTCAGTCATCGAGTATGCAGCAGTGAACTATCTCACCACGATTGAAGAGAGAAAACAACTCAAAAAACGGGGCAAGGTACAACCCATGTGTTTTGTTGCCTTCTGAAAGCATCTTGGAAGCTACAGAGTAATCCTGATACACCGCTGTGATAACAGTGATAACAGAACAGTAACAATCTCTGTCTCCACTCTGTATCTCACTTTTTTTTTTCACTTGGATGAAGGGAGACAAAGTGTCATCTTCTCTGAGATCCTGAGAAGGTCCGTGCTTTCTCTCCCTTTTCTTGTGGCACAGGTTAGGGATATTTTTTTGCCCTGTTTTTTCCCCCTCAGAGGAATATAACCTTCCTTCTATTTTCAAACACCTATCAATCAAGGTATTTTTCCTGTCTCTGAAATAGATGTCAGCATGCCTTCATATGATATTCCTCCCTGTTTCCTCTTTCTTTTTTGTTCCAAGACCAGGTGAATGGCAAGGACATTTTTAAAAAAGTGTACCTGAAGCAGAAATAGACACAAGTTAAATATCTGCTTTCTGTGAAGCTCTCACTTAAAACCCTTGCTTGAAGAATATCCCCTCTGTAAACTCATTTGCTGGAATATCATGAGGGGAAGAACACAGAAAGGATGCATATGTTGCTCACATGATTTGATAATCCAATCAAAAACCTACTCCCAGAAATATTTGAAGTCATTTCCCACAACTCCAGCAACACAGACCTACAGGAGAGAGTTTGATTCTTCTATTTCAGAAGCTGAGGCACATATTGCCAGGCAGCAGCTGGCAATAATCAGGCAGACAAATATGTTTTATGACATTTGATGACATTTCCCTGCTCATGTCCTGCTCAAGGGGGCAGGCCCCACAGAGAGCCATACTGTGAGACAGCCCTGTTCTCCACATGCTCTCCACAGAGAGAACAACACTGAAGGGAAAGCTTTCTTTATTTTCTGTTTTATTCATTTATGATTTGCCAAAGTGGCTCCTGCTAGACACAGAGTAACTCTCCTTTGTTGCCAGGCTTCAGGAATGTACAGCATGGACGCAGTGCAAGCAATGGCTTTCGACGGCTGCTTCCACGACACGGATGTGGACATGGAGCTGACTCCCTTCCCAGACCACTGTGAGGAGAATGAGACCAAGACAAGTCAAACCAACATCTCCAATGTGGACACACCTCGCTTGAGGAGGAAGAGATCTCTGAAGGGAAATGTGGGCAGGATTATTTTACAGAACAATCATGTTATTGACACATATTCCAGGATTATATTTCCCAGTGTATATATTGTGTTCAACTTTTTTTACTGGGGTTTGTACATGTGAACAAAAATGCTTATAAGCTAGACATTATTTTGTGTATGAGGGTTGCATCATACTTTGAAAATAATGCAACAGCAGTAGAGGAAAAAAGTTAAAATTTTCCAAAAGAGACTTCTGCATCAAACCTGGGCTGGTTTGGTTAGCAGCAAAACTCTTCACGAAAGATTCTCACATGTGTGGGTTCTTTTCCAACTGGACTGTGCAGTGCTTCCCTGGGGTGATCCCATGCACAGGCTCCACTGCAGTAGCACAAGAGCTGTTTGCTCACTAAGGGAGCCCTTCGTCACCCCCCTGAACAGACAGCAGCTCCCACCTGAGGTATTGCCCTGTCTCTGTCTGCACTCAGACCCTTCCTCTCGAATCAGCCTCTCTGTTCTTCACCTCTGCTCCATTTTGGTCAGCAAGTAGCACCAACCGCCTTGGGATAGCTCCTGTCCTTGTTTCACTTCCTGCATTTCAAATTTCCTGGGCAAACTGTGTGCACCTCAGCAGCCTCTGCCCTCAGATGGTAACCATGGGGAAAATTATGGCTTAGCAGTGCAGTAGGGACCAGCAGGAAGCAAGGCTGATGGGGCTTTGTAGGTTGTGCATCAACAGCACCTCAAGAAAACCCCTCACTCTTGTCAGCTGTCCATGACTCTCCATGGAGTCTTTTTTTGGAGAAACCTGGCTCACCAGTCCCTGAGGCAGCACAGGAACAACATCCCAGACCCTGTGCACTTGCAGCCACCTCCCAGGTGGATGAGCAGCATCACCAGCACAAGCTGTGCCCTTCACATGTCACCCACACACCTCTGCCTCACCTAGACCTGCTGTAATCACCTTCTTTCTGCAGAACCTTTTGGTTTAGAAACACAGAAACATAGACTTTGAGACAGATTTTGGATGATTTTGTCAAGAGAACAAACCAACCACGCTTTTGGTTCTTCTGCTCTATGTTGCACGTGAACTTGGGGTTTTGCCTCCCTCCCTCTCCCTTTGGCTTTTCAGATTGAATGTTGCAGTGAGGAGAAGCTGCATCTACCCCTTGCAGCAGTGATCCCCAGGACAGTTCCAGGATATAAAAGGAAACAGCTGTGCCAAAACAGAGACACATACAGGAAACCTGTCAGTCTCAGATGAATCCTGCATGGAAATATCCTTAGGTTCAGGATAAGGAGGCTGAATTAAGGATGTTCAGGGATACACACACAGAGTGTTCACAGCTCCAGAAAAGAACCAAGATTACTTTTTCAACTTTCCCAAATCGGAGCATTTTCCACTAAATTCCTTGGGTTCATCTGTCATTTAATGAGCTGAGTTTATACTTACAAGATCAGTTCAAAATGATCATTTGTGGTGGCAAAAAGTGTCACAAGGTAAATGCTTGGTCACTGCTTGGTCAAGTTTATTGGTCAAGGAAGTGAGAATAAATTTGGAAGCCTAAATCACTCTCTGGTTTCTTTATTTACTTTATTTATTTACCTAATTTTTTTACTTATTTAATTTACCTATTTTTCTTTCTCCCATCTTGTTTGTTCAGAGCATGGTGACGTCTCTTACTTTTTCAAAGAGCTGAATTTGTCAAGCTCTCAGTTGCAGAGCTGGAGAAGTGGTGACACGGTGCCTGCTGAGTGACTGAAATCTCACAGAGTGTGTGGGACAGATCGCTGCCAAACAAATGTATCAGAGCTGAGACAGCTTTGATACTTTTCCAGGAAATCCTGTCATGGAAAGCAGAACCATACCAGGAATGACAATGCTGGGAATGCAAAGCCAAAGGACACACAGTCTTTGGCAACACACCAGACCTCAAGCTGAGTGAATGTATAGTGTAGCTATATATAAAAATACACCATCACAGCCTCCTTGTTCCATGCCATTATGAGGCATCCTGCACAGATGTTCCATACTGCCTCAGAAGATCCCATCTAGTTGCTCCAGATGTGTGATGTGTCTTCTAAACTTCTCACATGAACTAATATAACATCATTGTTTTCACGTAATTTTTTAAATATGCCTTACAAGACGAAGTATTTGTTGTGTAGCCAACAGTGAAGCCTCAGCCTCCAACAGAAAAAAATACTCCAAATAAGTTTCCTTTTCTAAATTCCTTGCAGGATTTGCAGCAGCAGAAGCCCTGCAACACAGCATGCCCAAGCCCTGTGTAGGCTGCCCAGCAAACTGGTCCTCACGTGGAGGTGTGGAGGAAAAGAGATTCCTGTCTGCATTTACCTTCCAGGCACGTCCTGTATGGGTGCCAGAAAGCTGCAGAGCTTGATTTTGATGTTAATTTCAGCTGTGAATGTAACCATTGGCCAACGGTTCTCCCCACCCAGGGTACTACAGATAGCCAGTTCAACCCTCCTGCTCTGGGCAGGGATACCTTTCATTTTCCCAGGTTGCTCAGAGCCTCATCCAGCCTGACCCTGAACACTTCCAGAGGTAGAGTCTCCACAAGTTCTCTGGCCAACCAGTGTCTTGCCACCCCACAGTGAAGAATTTTTTTTTCTAATATCAAATCTAACCCTGCTCTCTTTCACTTTGAAGCCATTTCCCCTTGTTCTGTCACTACCTGCTCTTGTAAATGATGATGAAATTGAACTGCATGCTTTTAGAGCAAAGCTTGTAATTTTTATCTTCTTAATGAAGTGACAGGGATGATATCAGGATAAACAATGCTTAAAAAAACCCTATTGTTTGTATTACTAGTAAAAGATAACACCCAGTTATCTAAAATTATCAAACTAATTATTTCTTGTCTAGAGGGTGCTAGAGGGCTGGCTACAGCTCCCATGACCCTCCTCTGAAGTGTGTGTTAACTTCTTAACAGGTATGGTAATAAATACTTTCAGTCCATTTGTCTCTGCACACCGGCACGGAAGTCTTTAAAAAGGCATTCACGAGTATTTCCCATTCCTGCTGGTTTTGCAGCCAGTCCCATGCGTGGGTTTTATATCCCACAACATTTACTGCAAGTTGAAGCACCACACATTATGTGAATACATATTTGTGTGAGTGTTCATCCCGATGGCATTCAGGCAGTTATGCTGAGGGTGCTTTGTGGATTTTTGGAGCAGAAATAACAGCTTGTCATGGCTTCTGTGACCAGCTGAGGTGCAGG
Organism: Dicrurus megarhynchus; assembly: GCA_013399195.1. Lineage (NCBI taxonomy): Eukaryota > Metazoa > Chordata > Aves > Passeriformes > Dicruridae > Dicrurus > Dicrurus megarhynchus. The sequence continues at coordinate 559,767 of VXAD01003137.1, forward strand.
ATGTGGCCTCATTATTTTTAACATCTGCTGCTACACCCATTTGCAGTAAGAAAACATTCTGTGGGTGTTAGTGTAGGTGATGCAAACTTTTAATTTCGGACAACTTCATTCTTAAAAGTTTTATAATTCTTCAAATTATCAGTACACAAGATTTTTTTTTTTTTGCTAAAGCAAAGCCTACTTAACATTTTTTTCTGATGTCATCAGCCAATGTAAACTAAACCACTAACAGGCCTCTTTAGTAAAGGTAATTATAAATATTTCTGGAAGTGTTCATGTGCTCGGTGAGGATTCTAAAGATTTCTTTGAGGGAGCCTCGGGGGGACTCTGGAACAGGATTTTGGTCCAGGAAAAGATCTCGCTAAAAGTGAGCTAAAGCCCAATCACTGTCGCGTGTACGAAGTAAAATTTAATCCTCTGAATAACTTCAGTGCAGATACTGTTGCGTTCCTGTTGGAATACACACAGGAACAACGCTGGCATAGCGCTGTATTTCCTCCTGGCCGCCCGGAAGCGTCTCCTCCCGTGACACCCAGCGCGGCAGCGACCGCCTCCCGCTTCCACCGGCCACATCCTGCGGCGGGAGGGCCCAAACCAGTGCAGTCCGATCCGATCCCGATCCGATCCGATCCCGATCCGATCCGATCCCGATCC
>VXAD01003137.1:560688-656363 GCA_013399195.1 Dicrurus megarhynchus
GCCGGGTGAGTGCGGGGCTGCGGGAAGGGAAGGGGAAGGAAGGGGAGGGATGGCGGCGGCGGCGAGGGCAGCGGGGCTGCGTGTTCCCAGAGCCGCCGTGTGTCCTCAGAGCCGCCGTGTCCGCCTTTATTGCCGCTGCTTCCCCGGGAGCGAGTCCCGGCAGCTGGCGGGCCGTGCGGGAACGCGCGCTGTGCGAGTGACACTGGCGACACTGGTGACAGCAGCTGCCCCCGAGTGAGGCGGCAGCGGGCCCCTTCTGCTGCTCGGTTCTTGCTCCAGCCCTGCCGAGAAGGACCTGGGGGTGTGGGGAGGTGAAAAATGGGACCTGAGCCGGCCATGTGCGCTCGCAGCCCAGGGAGCCGATGGTGTCCTGGGCTGCACCCAAAGCAGCGTGGCCTGACTGAGGGAGGGGGTTCTGCCCCTCTGCTCCGCTCTCTTGAGAACCCGCATGGAGAGCTGCATCCAGCCCTGGGGTCCCCAGCACGGGAAGGACAGGGACCTGTTGGAGCGACTCCACAGGACGCCACCAGGATGATCAGAGAGCTGGAACACCTCTGCTCTGAAGACAGGCTGAGGTGGTTCAGCCTGGAGGAGAGCAGGCTCTCCAGGGATCTTTTTGCAGCCTTTCAGTACTTAAATGCTGTAAGAAAGACAGAGAAAAGACTTTTAACCAGGGCCTGTAGCAGCAGGACAAGGGGGAACGGTTTTACATTGCAAGAGGGTAGGTTTGGATTAGATGTAAGGGAGGTTTTTTTCGGGTGAGGGTGGTGAGGCCCTGGCACAGCTTGCCCAGAGAAGTTATGGCTGCCCTATCCCTGGAAGTGTCCAAGGCCAGGTTGAATAAGGCTTGGACCAAACAGGACAAGTGGGAGATGTCCCTGCCCATGGCAAGGGGTTTGTGCCAGGTGATCTCTTCCAACCCAAACCATTCTGTGGGTTTGCAGTTGTAATAACTAACAAAACACTACAGAAAGGCACATGGTGTAAATGAAGCAGAGTTCTGTAAACAGTACATATCTGTTTCATTCATTAGATCAGTGTGAGCGAGCTGAGAGGTTGATATGATGTATTTAGGTCTGGAATTCAAAACCGGCAATTCAGGGTTGGTTGCATTTGTGTTCCTGACGTTTGGGGAATGCCAGTTTTAGATACTAGTGCCAGCAGCATCTTCAGATCTTGCAGTCAACCGGGGACTAATTTTCAGTCTTTAATTTTTTTAAGCATTCCCTTGCCTCATGTAGAACAGTGACTTCCTGCTGCTGGGAATGTCCATCCTGCCAGGCAGGTGGTGATGTGAATTCCCTCCTGCAGGACTGAGGTGACCACAGGTTACTACTGGGGGAAGGCTGCTCCGGGAACTGCTAATGAAGCATTGCTTAGGAGCTGGGGGATCAGCAGGGTGTCCCGCTGCAAGGGAGAACTTAAAGCTGCTTGGAAATACCAGAACTGGAGTTTAAGTTTCAGGATAAGGGATCTGTGCAAGTAAAAGCACCTCAGTACATTGATTGCATTTTGCCATTTTTACTTGGAAGTGAAAGCATCAGCATGTTCTGACTGCTCATGGGTTGGCTTCTTAAACTCGCTCAGACGTGCCCAGAGTCAGTTTGAGGTGGCCAGCCCAGACCTGGCTGCCAGGCTGTGCTGCTCCAGGGCTTGGTGCTGGCTCATCCTCGGGGTGCTTAGCTCAGCTCCTCAGGCACGCTTCTACTGCTGCTCCGGGGGAGGAAATGCTGGAGCAGACTCGAGGCAAGTCTGTCTGCACATGGTTTAGACCTACTGTTAACTCAATTTGTGCCTTAACTTTCCTGAGAACTTGGCAGCTAAACCATTTGTGAATTGACTTCTTTTTTCTTGCATAATTGTACACAACATACTGTGTACTTGGAAAAACAAAGTAAATGACTTGCAGCTTTAAAATTAAATGTCTGTACTTGTGTGAAAGAATTATTTTTATTCTACATAAACCACAAAGTTTGACAGCTTGGCAGAAATCAAAGCAGAATCTTGGCATTTTAGTTTTTAAACTGGTAAATTTTACAAGTTTTAAGCTTGTAGATTTAGTAATTACATAGCATCAACAGAAAGGCCTAACAATGTTCCCTCTTTTGTAAACTGGTACTGTTGAAGGAAGTGCAACAAGAATACAAATTTCTGATCCTGTCCCCTCTCTCCACCTCCCTCTGCGTGTTGCCACTAAATCTCTTAGAGCTGAATTGATTTTTCTTTTTAATACTTTGCAGCTCTGCTACACATCACTTGACCACAGGTTCTTTGTGTGGGCGGGTTCCCGCATCGGTAACGATCCATTGGCTTCATCACTGTTCTTTAGTATAAACTCAGCTGTGGGCTTTGAGCTCCTGTGGAGTTTGCTGAGGTTTGAGAGAGGATTGGAGGCTTGCTTGGAGCAATTAGTGAGCCCCTGAACCCACAGCTGTTCCCAATATACTCTGATATCCCACTGGATGAGGCAAGAGCTGCTGCTCGAGGGTGTCTTGCTGGCTGACTGTTCTGGGTCTCTCTGCTCTTGAACAGGAAGATGCCCAAGAAAGGAGGGAAGCATGCTGATACGGTGAAGGAAACACAGGCACAGTGTAAACGGCCCAAGTTGGACACAGCTGGTTCTCCATCAGTCCTGAGTTTTGAGAGCCCAGATAGCCTCTTCAGGAGCCTGATCTCTCCCATCGAAGAAGAGGTGTTTTTCAGGGAGTACTGGGAGCAAAAGCCACTGCTTGTTCAGAGGAATGATGCCCTGGTGGCTGCTTACTACCAGTGCCTGTTCCAGCTGTCAGACCTGAAGGAGCTGTGCAGCCAGGGCCTGTACTACGGGCGAGATGTAAATGTCTGCAGATGTGTGAATGGGAAAAAGAAGGTTTTAAATAAAGAAGGCAGAGTGAATTACATGCAGCTGAAGAAGGATTTTGACCAGAAAAAGGCAACAATACAGTTTCATCAGCCTCAGAGATTTAAGGTGGGATTGTTTTGTTGTAGTTAATGTAATTAATGCTTGCTTTATAATGTGTGGCTTTTGCTGAGTGGCACTAGACATGGCTTCATATCTGCCCCCAGGGGAGGTAGTTGGCATTGATGACCTGCTGAGATCTTTACATGAACTGTATGAAAACACAGTTTATACTTCTGCACTGCCCATCATGTTTCAGTGCTCTGCAGTAAGAACAAAATCCAATTTATGCTATAATATTTTTCTATAATACTAAATATTCTTTTTAAATGCATATAATTGATGATCAGACATCTGGGCTTAAATTATCTCTTCTGCCCCACTTTTTCCTTGTGCAAACAGGGACTTTTGTACCTCTTCTCTTTCATCAAGGGTGAGGTGTGAAACCATGTAAAGTATTTCCAGGACACTCCATGCTTGTTGCCAGTGGCTTAGCATTGAATTGCACCATGGAAGTGACAGCCCCATTTTAGCTGAGTGTCCTCAGTCTTTGTCTATGGGAAGGAGACAGTGGTGCTGCATAGTTGTAAAGGATTTGGATACTCGTAGGTACTTTGATTTAGGCAGTCCTTTTTTGTCCCAAGGTGTCAACACAGTCTAATTGTGAGGTGGACCCAAATACACAGCTGGGTCCCACATGGAGTGTCACTGACTGATCTCAGTTGTTGGCATCTCCTGGTGTTTTCCTGTCACATGTTGGGTGTGGATGAGTAAAGTTTGTGCTTGAATATTCCCAAGAGGTTGGAGTCCCTTGTAAAAGGTGTCTAACCTTTGTGTTATTCTCTCTTTGATGCAAGTCCTGCATGTGTTTATTTTCTTGGGGTGTTTTGCTGTTGGTGAGATGATGGGTGGTTTATTCTCCTCTGTTCAGCCTCATTTTTGCCTGGTTTTGCAGCCTGAAGATGGTACAGGGAAGAGAGCAAACATCAACGTTCTGTTGAGGCACCTGACTTTTTGCCTTACCCATTACTTTCATGGCAGATCTCATTTGCTTCTGCAGTGCTCGCCTTCAGAAGAAACTGCCTCCCAGGCTCTGTGTCCCTGTGGGGATGTCACCATACTTCCCCATTGGTGGCAGCCAGGCTTGGCTGAGCTCTTCAGTAATAACAGCATCTTTTTTTTTTTGGTATAGGACGAGCTGTGGAAGATTCAGGAGAAGCTGGAGTGCTACTTTGGGTCTCTGGTGGGCTCCAATGTTTACATCACTCCCCAGGGGTCTCAGGGCCTTCCCCCTCACTATGATGATGTTGAGGTAGGACAAAACCACAATGTCTGTGAAACCCTTTGTGGGCTCCTGGCAGTGGATGTCTCTATGTGTGCTTCCACCTCTTTCCCCAAATAAACATTCTAGAAACACTTCTGTTTTTCCACTGAAAACTTAGGGTAATTATTTGCAAATGTTTCCTTATATATTTTTGCTGAAAGTGTACTAATAGTAATGGCTAAACTTAAGTGACTGGAGAGAAACAGGGATTTCCAAATTCAGGATAAAACAGATCACACTTCACAACTCTTCTCTCTGTTGTCTCTAAATACAGCGCAAAAATTCAGTTCAAAAATGTGATTTTCTGCATTTAGGTATCTAAAAAGTAATGTGAAAGGAATTGTATTTGCCATGCTGGGAGTAGCTGAGAGCAGGGAAGGGGAAAACCTGTGTTAGTCAGAAAAGCAACCTGTGGCACTATTTCTGTCCCTGGTTTCTGGCTCGCTTCCACAGACTTGGCAAGTCAGAAGATAATTTAAAACACCTGATGAGTTTGATGTGTGAGAGGCAGCAGGGCTTCCTTAGGTCCCCCCAAAAATCTGGATTTATGGTCTTTCGCAGGTGTTCATCCTTCAGCTGGAAGGAGAGAAGCACTGGCGACTCTACAAACCAACGGTGCCTTTGGCTCGGGAGTATAATGTTGAGTCAGAAGACAAGATTGGGAATCCCACACATGAGTTCATATTAAAGGTATCATAATTTAATTGCTTCAGGTGGTCTGGGCTGTGGTAGCCAGAAAGGTAGTCATGTTTGGTAGGCTCTTAGAAGTAGCTCATGTGACCAAATTTAAGGACCATAAGATTAAAATAGAGTCAGATTTCATTGCTATTGCTTTATGAACTTTCTCTTTGTGCTGCTGTTTATAGGACAAGCCATAAGTGAACTGGTATTTCCTTTGTGGAGGCAATTTCATGTGCTTTGCACTTCTTTCTTGTCTTGACTTTCCTGATCTAAAATTTTTTTTCAGTGTGGATATTAAATTTACATAGGTGAGAAGATAGGAGAGGAGGAAGGTTCTACTTGTTTTTTTAAGTGTTTTAACTAGTATTTTCAGACTATTTGACTTTTCCTGTGGAACACTGGCCTTTTCTTTTGATGTGATCTGACCAAAATCCCATGGCACTGCTCCTCTTCCAGCCCACTGAACTGCCAGCAGGTTCATCTCAGCTGCTTCTTTGTCCCCTTCCTGCAGCTCAGCAGGACTGTGCATGTTCTAGCATGTTAAAAACTTGTGTTTGCAGAGAGGTGTAGAACAAATATTGACAGGAGGTTGGAAAGTTGGAGGTGTTGGACTTCTGGCTTAGAGTGCTTTATGTTATTAAAAGTGTACATTGGAGGATCGCTCAATTTTGTGACTTTAAAAATATCTATTGTCTGTCTGCTCAGAGAGTATTTTCTCTGTTTGGACTACAGTAAGATTTGACCAAGTGGCCTAAATGTATCAATTCTCTTTCATTTTCCTGCAGCCAGGTGACTTGCTGTACTTCCCCAGAGGGACAATTCACCAGGCTGACACTCCTCATGGGATCTCCTATTCAACACATGTGACCATCAGCACCTACCAAAACAAGTAATTCCTCTTTATTTCTTGTTTTGCATGGCTTTCCTCTGCCAGATGATGTGTGAGAATAGTAGAGACCTGAAGCTGGTGTTTCAAGGAAGTGACGTCATGTTTCTTAAAAAAAATAACCTTGTAATGAGCTCTGCTTGAATCTTTTCTGTGTTCAACCTATTTAGCCCTTGTGGGGTTTGTTTTCCTGTGGGTATTGCAGGGGTAGGGCAGGTCACCTTCCCTCCAGAAATGTGGTGACATGGAATATATGTAGATACCCCACTGTTACATAGGTGCCCTGCTGTTAGGGACAGAATCTAAGTGTTGAGGTAGCAGTAATCGAGGTTTTGGGGTTTGTGGGGAAGGAGGGGAGCAAGACCATTGTTGTTGGAAGCAGCCTCTTTGCCAGGTTTTCATGCAGCAAGCTTGATTGCTTTGTAATTGCCTTTTTTATTATTTACCAGCTGGAGACTTTAATGTGCAAGATAGTATTACAGCGTGCAAACTCACTGTTGTCTTTAAAAAACCCCTCCCCAGTGGCTGAAGTTGCTGTTCATTTCCTAATCCAGATAAAGAGCCATGAGTTATTCCTTTCCTTGGGTTTTCTCCTGTATTTGATGGTCACCCACATCTCTTCTGACAGATTCTTCCGTGCAAATATTTTCTGCTAATTTGTGTTTTTCATCTCTTACCCCATGCATGAGAGTCAGATTTCTTTTGACACAGGTCAGGTCCTTGTCCCCGCACTGAAACATTGTTATCCCACAGGGAAATGCTGCTGCTGCCACCTAATCAGCTTATTGGGCTTGGAGTTACTAGCCTGAGTTTGGGATTTCTTGGATCAGGAAGGATTTCTGTTATCTGCCAAACAGGGCAGAACGAGTTTGGGCATATTTTAGATAATTGTGAGATGAATCTCTAACCACCATCTGTGCCACTGTGGAAGCCCAGGGTGTCAGTGCTGCTGGTAACTCTTCCTGTGGCCAGTGTGTACAGCAGGGTTTGTCCAGCTGGATCTGCATGGATTTATTGGTCAAGCCCTGCTGGGAAGCCAAGGATTCAGCTCCTTTTAATGGGATTGCTGGAGATCTGCAGCCTTGTGTGAAGTGAGTGCAGTTTCTCCATGGCTGCACCAGCCCAAGGCCAGTCCAGTGCGTGACTTGTCAGGAGCACGTTCCCTGGGGATGTGTGTCATGGGTGAGGAGAGGAGCAGGAAAAGCTTCAAGACTGCTCTTCTTCCAGGGTTAAGAAGTGCAATCATCATCCATTAAGGTTATTGGCAATGAAGTGTAAGAGCCTTCCTCTGCCCCTGCTGTCAGCAAGTGTAGGTAAAATAAGCAGCAGTCCTGGTGTTTTGATTTGGCTTGTAGATGGAAGTAATATGTGGAAACATTTCCTAGGAAAATTGAAGAGAATTTGAAAATAGCTGTGGAGGAAGTGCCTGGGGGAGGTGGCACTTCCAGGTATTTTTAGGCACCAAGACAAAAGAGACATCTCTGTGTGTTAGGGCAGATCCCAGCAGGCAGAGCAGTGTGCACATGTGGGATGAGCAGGGCAGTTTGGAAGAGCAGTGAGTAGCTGAAGACACTTGCTGGAAGATGGGAACTGGGGACAAGAGAACCAGTAAGAAGTAGATGTCCAGTTCCTTTTATTGGCCAGAGTTCTTCCTTCCCACTAAGAAGCAGACAGTGAAACATTTGAGTAGAGATGGTAAAAAAAAAAAAAAAGCCTATAAAAAATAATAATTGTTTTACATCTTAACACTACTTTAGTTACGAAAAAAAAGTAGGTTGTGCGTTTTATTTCAGGAATTTTTTTTTTTCTTCCTGTCCTCCAGCTCTTGGGGAGATTTCTTACTGGATGCAATTCCTGGCCTTGTGTTTGATACAGCAAAAGAGGATGTGGCACTGAGGACAAGCATTCCAAGGCAACTGCTCATGGTTAGTAGGTGGGACTCAGGGAATAATGGTGCATCCAGGTGATCTGTCAGACAGGCAAAGTTCCTGTCAGGCCAAGCTTTTGAATCTTTAAAAGTTAGTGAAGCTGTGAATTATCAGTGTGCAGGAGGAACAAGGGTCTCTTAACTGCACTTGCAAATCCTTCAGCCCCAGAGCAAGGGAGAGTGAGCTTCAGCTTTGATTTGTGAACAGCTTGTGGGGAATGTGTAAAAGAAACAAGGCTTGGTTTGGGACTAAGCAAAGATAAAAGAGGAGGGTCCAGATTCTCACTGCTTTGCTGCACTGCTTTAGGCCTGGTCTGTTCAACTTGAATTCTGTGTGGATGTTTAGCAGGTGAACACAGCTGACTCCACGAAAAAGCTGAGCAGCCTTTTGAGAAGGCTTGCAGACCGTCTGGAGAGCTCCAGGGAACTGAGATCATCTGACATGAAGAAGGATTTCATTATGCACCGGTTGCCTCCGTGCTTGGGATGTGACTCTGATCCTTTGACTCCAGGTAGAGTTTGAACGTCCTAATACTGGTGTGATGGTAGTGGCTAAGTCTGCTTTTAAAACTGCTAGCATTTCATGGCAGGCCAAGATCAGAGTCTAGGCCCAGCTTTGTGTGGTGCCTGGCTCCCTGTGTGTGTTGGTTAATTCCCAGTGTCTGGTAGGAGAGATGACCCATCTCCCTTAGAGTGAAATAAAGGTTATCCACGGATTAAAAAATCTTTCTCCTTTCTCCTTCCACCAGAAGTTTGAGAATGTGTGGGTGTGGAAACACAGGTTAACAAAATATTCTGGCTACAAGAGAAGGGGTAGTGCACAGAGGGGGCTCAATTTGTACCATGTCTGATCTTCTTCCTTTTTAAGGGAGGATTTATTTTTCTTAGGTGGGAAATTGCCAAAAATAGATAGCAAAATCAGACTGCAGTTTAGAGACCATGCTATTATCACTGTGGAACCAGATCAAGAGAATGCTGTAAGTATAAGCCACCCCCCTTGTATGCCTGGGGTGGGGAGTGGGAGGCATGTGAGTTGTTGCTCTGTTGTACTAAAAGGCGTTTTGCAGTTCTGCTTGGTTGGATCCTGCATCCCATTATTGCTCTTAGGAGATCCTGGGGCTGTTTGCTGAGCAGTGAAACTGCACATTCCAGCCTTCTGGAGGGAGATACAGAATTATATTCAGTGTGTGGTTCTGCATGGCTTTTATCTGAGCTTACATGGGGTAGATCATTACAGCAGCTAAAATGGCCTCTATAGCCGTGGATAATAGAATTTTTTAGAATTCTTTGTATTTAAGAACAGGAACAAGTTATAAAATTAGGGCTCCTGAAGAGAGGGAATTCTTTTGGTTGCATTTAGTCTTCACTGCTGAGTTATCTCTGTATCTAAGTGGGTGACAGTGGCACTGCTAAGTTGTTCCACAACACAGATACTGGCATCTTGCATCATTCTGTGTTTATACTGCTGCTTATCTGTGAAGGTTATTTAGTATGAAAGTGTAGAAGTGCTTTTTGTTATCTTAATTTTTAAAAAAATGAGGGGGGACATACACCCAGGATGGATTTTCTCATACAGTTTTGGGGTTTGTTTTTTTTTTCTTTATTCATGAGTGGAATGTTTCCCTCCAAGAAAAACGTACCAGAACTTTCTGATTTTTTTCCTCCATTTTATTTGTGTCCATATTGCTGTGTAGAGTTTGAAAACTTCTTTTCCATTTTTTTTCCAACTGATTTGCGCAGCTTTGACCAAAGTTTAATAATGGGCATGTGATTTTTAAGAGACAGGTCAGTCTCAGACTGGAGATTTATTGATGCACACCTGTTCATTAAGACTTTTTAGGAGAACTGCCCTAAATGGCCTATTTTCTACACAGTATCAGTCCTGTGACTTGAGCAGGGGCAGTTTTAAGGCAGAAGGCTGTAAATAAATTTTCAGAGGTGTTTTGGAGAGTCCCTTTTTGCTGGGAGGTGGCTGTTGGGTCCTTCAGTTGAGAAGGTGACTTGCTTGCCTTGCTGTAACAGTGGGCTCTGGAATTAAGGAGTGGCACTGGACTGAGATGAGTGTGAAGGTATGGATCACCTGTAACCATTTTCTTCCTGCTGTCTTTCAGGATGAAATTCGCAGGGAGATGGTTTATGTGTATCATTCCTTAAAGAACAGGAGAGAAACTCACATGATGGGGACAGAGGATGACACTGCCAGTGAGGACGGCCTGGCACAGGTTTGTTCCTGCAAACACACCCCACAGATGTTTGCCACTGTGGGTTTGGCTGTGTTCTTCAGCACGCAGAGCTTTTCATTCCTAAACTACCTGGATGAACTGAGGCAGCAACACAGGCACTGAACGGTAGAACTAAGTAATGTGATCTCATGCTTAATTAACCATTTGAGATGTTAACGAGATGTCTTGTGCATGCACCATGTCCCAGTTAGCAAAGATGCTAGAGCAACTAAAATCATCTCTTACTTGAGTGTCCTTCAGCAGGTCCTGTCTGAGGCTGCTGGAGGGGTAGTACATGTTCCATGGGGATCCCTGCACCTCATTTCTGCCATGTTCAACCTGTGTTAGATCCTGTACCCACTGCCACACCCTGTGCAGGGCTGCTCACTTCAGCCTGGGGCAGGTCAGCACTGGGAGTAAAGACCTCACTCTTCTACTGAAATGTAATTCAGGTCTGCACAACTCCACCAAAGAGGCAGAACAGAGCACAGCCCGGCCCTGGCTTGGCCATTGCTGCAAGGCTTTTATTTTCCTTTTAAAGTGAATCTCACTGCTCCTCTAGAGCTGAGGTTGTACACTGGTACCTGAGCAGCACATGCACATCCCAGGATGGTCCTTCCTGCCCTTAAAGACTCCTGGGAATGAAGGTCCTCTGTGCTTCTGTGTCACAGAAATAAACTTCTGTGACCTTGCTAAAATAATGGGTAGGGTTAGGCAAGAGTGTAAATTTAATTTTTTTTTTTTCTTCCATGTGGAAACCACAGGAGGAAGCCATATGCCATAAACATCCCTACCTCATAAAGTGTGCTAGAGCATGGAAGAGTTACTTCTCAGTAAAATAGGTCTGGATAAAGCTCTGTCTTGAGGCTGCTCTCATGAACACCAGTGTGCTGTGAGAAGGGAGCACACTCCTGCTGCTCCCTCCCCACAGCCTCACATGCTGTTGTGTAATAAAGTCAGTGCACTTTGCTGAAGGGTTTGTTCCTGTCACTTTTTCCCCAGCAGACTCATGGGCTGCGGTTCCCTTTGTCATACTTGGATGCACTGAAACAGATCTGGAGCAGCAGCACTGTTAATGTTAAAGAGTTTAACCTTACCTCAGATGAAGAGAAAGAAAACCTTGCCTTGTCACTATGGACTGAATGTCTGATTGAAGTTCTCTGATGCTTTTGTGAATTAGATGCTCCTCTGAGGTGTATTTCTGGCTATTAAACATCTCTTGAGAGCAAGGCTTATTAAATTAGTTTTTTTTTTATCCATGCAGCCTCTGGTTTGTAGTGCTAACAAAGCATTGCAATATCTATACTTTGCTATTTTCTGGTGCCAAATGTTACCTGTCTTTCCACACTTTTGGGAAACTGGGCATGGGGAAAAACAGGTAAGTGAGCCACAGCTCCAGGTCTGTGGCTGGATGAAGTCACTCCGAAGTAACACCAGTGCTGTGGTGTCCCTTTCCCTCTGGAGAGCTGCTGGGATGTGGAGGACATCTAAAGTTATACATGGAACAGGCTCCAGAACCTTGGGCATAAAACATTAATTTTTCATTTTTAAAGTTCATCAGCAGGAAAATCTGTTTGTTCTGTTTGATTGCCCTGACAGAACAAAAGCTTCTTGGTAAAAGCTGCATGGGCTGTTCCCATGAGGGGAAGACTTTGCCCAAGAAAATCCCTTTTCCCTCAGAGCAGCCATCCTTGGAATAAACAAACAGTAATATTTAACCTCTACCTCCCCCAGCACCAATTTCAAGTGAAAGTAACCCAAAAGCCTGAAGGTGGAATCTGTATCTTCAGTGTTCACTTGGATGGGTTTTGATGAGACTGGTGCAGTTACTTTAATACTTCATTGATTTTTAATATGCAATCTCATGTAACAGCACAGCCACATACTCAATATACTTAGCCCCCTTTTTTGGCCATTGGAAAAGAAATATTTTAGAGGAATGTGCTCAGCATCTGCTAAAAACTGTTGCTTAGTTTGTTTAAAAAGAGAACCAACCAGCAAAACGTTTTCTCCTAAAAAGTTTTATACAGTTAAAATATATATATGCTTTAGCATTTTACATTCAAGGTCTCTTAAGTACAAAAGCCTGCTTTACTTTGTTATGCAACACTGAGACACCAAGTATGATTTAGTCATTCTTCATTTAAAAAACTACAACTTTTTACACAGGCTTTTAAAATTTCATATGGAAAGTCACATGCAGAACACTTGCTGTACTGACTTACATGGAAAAAAGCTTAACAAGTACTTTAGTTGAAAAAATACATACATTTGAGGATCTGTTACTCAAACAGCAGATTTACGATCATTTTAGAATGTAACATAGTAAGTGCAAGTAGTTTTTTTTTTTTAAATAGTACTATATAGAACTCCATTTCATACAAAAATAGACATCCATATATTTTATTTCTATGGCAAACTTAGAGTTATGTCTTTGGGGATGATCCTGTTTGAGTGCACAGCTGGCCTAGTTACAGCTTTTGGAATCCAAAATACCTGTCTTCAGCTAACCTGAACTCTTTAAATAGTCCTAGAAATACATACCCTGAATATACAAATGCTGGGGAAAAAATATTTTCAATGAAGATTAATTTAGTGATGAAGCCAGGGAACTGAGGGACTTCTCTTCCACGTCAGGTGTTCACAGCCCTACAAGGGGCTGTGGTTGGTCAGTGTTGAGCCAGGAAAGTGCTTTTCCAGCACCACATGCAGTCAGTGAGGTGTGTGGCTCTGAAGGGAGCAATAGCTGTGGTTGCATAGTGTGGAAATTGAGGAGAGCCCTGGCACACCAAGCTCTGGACCATCAGTTGTCCTTTGTGCCACAGTGACCCTGATGTGCAGCCACACAGGGAATGTGAAACCAGCCCTGGACTGCAGGCTGCTGGCACCTTTGGATCATGCCAAGGTGAGTTGGTTTCTGCAGGAAGATGTGGTTTCCAGGCCAAGTGACATGGTATTAAATTAAGCTATTTACACTGAAACAAAATACAGCTACAGTTAAAATCAGAGCTGCAAGTGCAGCTTAGCCCTTGTGGAAGTGCCCCTGACCTAGGACCAGTGACCCCTGCTTTGATAGACACACACGTGGCTGTGTTAAAGATGATCTTCAGGGACAACTGATTTTCAGGGTAAGAAACAGGCCCCAGGTCAGGAAAAACAGTTCCCAAAACTGGAAATTTGGTGCTGTTAAAAGCAGAGAAGACAAAAGGCTTACCAGTATCATTTAGGGGGGTGAAAGGCCCCGCTATTGCCTCATTTCATGTGCTGAGATGGAATTCCAGTTCAAAGGTGTCCTTATGAACAAAATATATTGCATTTTAGTGAGAGACATGAGTCAGGATGGCTTGGAGCCTAAGGAGTTTCACTTGGGACATAAAAGCCCAACTCAAGTTCCTTGAAGCTCATCAGTGCATTCACTCCTCAGTGAGCTCCCAGCAGTGTGAGAGGAAGGTAAAGAGCTTTCCTGAAGAGCCTCTCCCCTATTCTCTTGCACTTCTGATCCTGCAGAACCTCTGCCTACTCTTTTGCTTTCATACTTCAGATGATGAGTAATGGTGACTTTCACAGGAGCAGCCTCTGAAGGATCACCTTCCCTGCAGAGAGACATTGGATCAACCTCCCATCTTCCAGATTTGTGCAAAATTTAGTTCTTTTAGGAGCTGGTGCTTGGCATGAAGGAAAATAGAGAGGAGGTGCTGCTTATGGTTCCAGTGGTGTGTGACTTCAGTAGTTGGCTTCTTTTTTTCCCCCCTCTCGATGTTGGTAGCCCACAAAAAGTCCACCTCTGGGGTGGGCTTTACTCACAATATTTCAATATCCCACTTCTGTGAAGGTTTGTTTTCTATTGGCTGATTCATAATGATGTGATTCTTGTCATAGTAATTTCCTCCTTAAAAACAAAAGGAAGTCATGAAGGAAAAGTTTTTGAAAGAAATACTCATAAAAATTAGACAATCTTTGAGAAGTGTGACTAAGTAGGAAAATCAGCTGAAAAATAGGAATGCCATGAGGTAGGGGGCTGGTGTCTGCAACTGAGCAATGAGAATTTTAACCAGCATTCTTTTTTCAACTCCTTTTCTCTTTTTGAGCTATTCTGTGGTTGCTTTTCCTTCACCATTTTCTCTTCTGTAACTTGCACTTCATGCCATGTGCACTCCTTAACTCCCTAAAGCACAACAGTTGATCTGATCAAAATAAATCTCTGGAATCAAAAGGGAAGGGTTCCTCCCTGCCCTGTTGTTTCTTATCCCACTGTCAAGGACCTGGACTGGAAAGGTACGATTCACTTTCTGACCTTAAGTACAAAAAAAAAAAAAAGCTGGAATACGGCAATTAACCTTAATCAAAAAACAAACTTGAAACCTGTGAGGTTTAGGGTTTTTTGTTTTTAAATACCTTTAATATCAAGCACCAGTTGCTCACTGAGGTATGAACTGATGGTTCCATCCTCATTGAGTCTCCACTTTTGCCTGTCCTTCCCATGTTCTGTCCAGAGGGCGACTTTGGCTCCAGGCACGTCTCTGCCCCCAATGACATCCAGACAGGCATTGCTGGCCTAAGAAACAAGGGGAGAAGTGAAAGCCAGGCCACAGAGCCTCAGTTTTGTGCCTGGCTTGTTTCAGGCACCAATCATATGGCAGTAAATCGTGCTGTGGCTGGTAAGAAGCCTGGCAAGCAAGCGAGGAACAGATTATTCAACACCTGACCAGCTGCTTGATCAAAGGTGATGGTCTTTGTTACTTCATTTTTTTAATGTTAAACCATCAGCTTTTTTTATATTAATAACACACTGTCAAGGGCAGCATTAATAGAAAATCACTCTGAAACTCACCCTGGACTTGAAGAGCCCCCGGCAGTAGTGCCAGAGCTGGGAGGCGTTGCCGCTGCGCGGGGCCGCGCACACTGACGTTGCCCTGATGTCTGCCAGGCTGCCAGCCACGGTCAGGTATTTCCCCTGGGCCCTGTTCCTCACTCTCAGGTACACTGCTGGCTGCAGTGGGGTGAGAGAAGAGATTTACAACACAGAGATCAAGCAAATGGATGTGAGAGAGCCCCCCCTCCACCTTGTATCAGTCTTCTAAACTCAATGTTCAATTTTTGTTTTCAGCTGAGGATGTTCAGGGATTGTTTTTTTGTTGGAAACAAACGTGCATGTGAAGCACAGTTTAAGTGGTCTTTCACATGCAAATGGGCAGCTATAAACAGCAATGGCAGACAGGTTTAAAAAAAAAGTAATTATGGCTATAGAACTAATTCCTGTGATCTGCAAACATGCCTAGTTCAGCACATTTCACTCATTCCAAGGGCAGTAAATGGGCTGTACTCCACAAGGTTTTTATTCTTGGGACACAAAACTTACTGAGTTACATATCCAGCAACTTCAGCCCTCATTAGCTGGAATATATGGCAGAGAGATACACCATTACTTTTTAACTTCCGTGGAAAACAGGCCACTGACCTGGTATCCCTGTTTACTTGGTTTAGGCAAAAAAGTAAAGAGGATTTTGCAGCGCTACTGCAGGATTTGAGCTTTTGCTCTGTTATTCACTGGTTTCAGTGCAAATAAAAAGCAGAGAGTTAAAAAGGGCAGCTCTGCTGGAACCCCAGCTCCAGGACAGCTTTTCTTCTGGGAGCTTTGAATCTCCTTTTTTTCCACATTAAAACAAACCCTGAGCTACAAACTATAAGGCCTCTCTCCCACCAAGCAGCCATAAACAAAACCTGTATCTGTACAGTGTTTAGTTACTCCTTACTTTGTGGGTTAGAGACCTGAACCTTTGAATGAGACCGAAATTGGCATTACCTGGGGCGAGGCAGAGAGGGAAAACCTGATGGGAACTGCATGAGCTTTGCCTCTTTTGGAAATCCAGGCTACAGCACAATAAAATTCCCTCTTACTTCCATTTATGTTAATTATGAAACAAAACAGTGTGGAATTGGTTTCCTCATTATATTGTTATATGGCAAAAATGTAAAAATAGACCATCCACAGAACATGCTAATGAGCAATTCAGAAAAACAAAACTTGGCACCAAGGAACTGGGAATTATTTTCCTTTAGGAACCTAACATAGATCTCAAAAACTGCCAGGAGAGGCATTTTCTGCTTCAGTAATCTGCCAGTGGGTCCTTCTGGCTGTCAGCATTTGGCCTGATTTAGGGAGTACAGCACACCCCACTGTACTTGGTGGCAGAGCTGATACCTGTGCACAAACCCCTGCCCATAAAAACCCCTTTTCCTCACTCAGTCTCACAGTACCTGCTTCACAGGACGAAGGGAGCCAATCACTTTCCAGCCACTGTGTTCACTCCAGTTTGAAATCTCCCTGGGCTCCAGCAGAATCTGCTTTCCTAAAAAATTGCATCCCTCATAGGCAATCCACCTGGATACACACAATAGAACATGAAAGGGGACTCATTATCCACAGCAAAACTAAACTGCAGCTCAGGGCTGCGCTCTTGGAATCCCCCAAACATCTTCATAGTGGGCTAACAGCTCTACTTCTGTGCTGCAAAATCCCATCCATTTCAGTGGGATGACTGCCTTCTGTTGACATTCAGACCTGTTTTCTGTTTGCCTGCCTGCAGCTTGTAAACTACACTTCCCATCTCCCCTCTCCCCCTCCATTTTTCCCCCCACAAATAGGAGAACCTCTGCATGAGCCCAGCTGGGAATAATGCTGGTTTCAGCAGGCCTGTCTTAGGGAACTAGGGAGCCACACTTGCAGCTTTGCCTGGTTGTGCACATTAATTATGAGAGGATCTTGTCTGATGCTTTTGTTACAGTTAAAGCTTTTTATACAATTCCACTTGTCTGCAAACACATACAGGTATTCACTCCAAACCCCACACCCCACTGCAGCAGATTTTCCTGTCATGAACATGCCATGGACGTGGCTGAGTCCTGCAACACCCAGTGAAAGCACTAGCTCATACAGACCCCTTGTTAGCTGGGCATCTGCTCAGTAAATGCCGCTCACAAAGGCAGCCTCAGGAGCACAGATCCCTTCTGTTTATATCAACAGGTCATTGTTGTGTGGACAGTGAATCCTAAATGCCTGACTCATTAACTCCTCTGAACACAAAGGCAATGCTGGTTTCCCAGGTTACCTGCTTTACAGGTCAGCTGCCAAGAACATGAGGGATGGCTGTGCTCTGAGTCAGTGAGAAAACACCCATAGCCTTGAAGCACCTGGAATTGCTGTTGCCCACTGCCCACAGTTCAGAGAAACTGAGAGCCAGCCTTGCTCAGGGCTCCATGGAGGCTCAGCTGTGCCAGCTGTGAGCTGCCTGGCAATGAGGCTGGGTCCCTGTTCCTTCAAAGCCCACACCTCCTGACTAACAGGTATTCAGGGCAGCCTGACCAGCCCTGTGTCTTCCTTAACACTTTGAACACATTCCTGGCTTTTTTTTCCCCTTGCAATGGTTTCTGTCAAGTCACCGAGAATTCACTGTTAACATTATTCTTGGAGCACAGAACAGTCTCACTTGGAATGCAGTTTCAAAGCAGACATTTATAGGGAGAGAGGGGGAAAGTGTTCAAATGATCACTATCTGAAGCCAGCTTGGGCTCCTGGCATTCAGTGACACAGAGAAAACATCTCTGCTCTCACACAGGCTGTGCCACCTCTCCCACACCTCTGAGTATCCCAGGATGCTTTGCCACAGCAGATTCCAGGCTTGTGCCTTACTGAGGTGGCCAGTTGGCTCAGGAAGGAGCACATAAATCTTTGCTATTTGCTTAAAGCTGACAGCAGGCTTTGGGACAAGGAGCCAAACCTCCTCTAAATCTGCCTTCCTGAACTCTGAATCCTAGGTAAGGCAAACAAACCCTCTAGGACATCCCACAATCACCTGGCACCCTCAGCCTTCAGGCTACCTGTCTGCTGTGTGAGATGGGGACAGGCTGTGGAGGTCTCTTTCCTAGGAAGCATCGAAAAGAGCTCAGAGAAAGCCCAGCCCTTCTGTCCTGAACCCATCCCAGAGACAGGGAGGCAGCTACCCTGGCTTGGATATCCAAAACTGAGCAGAAAGGTGCAGGAGGGGCTGGCCTGCTGCACTCACTCTCCTGTGCTTTCTTGCCACGTGATCCCAAAGCCATCACCCTTCCTTTGCGGTCAACTGCTTGGGCAAAGTGATTGAATTTCCAGACAACACAATCACTCTCTGTTTTCTGCAAAGGTTCAGGATGGAAGTGGCACAAATGTTGGGAACTGTTGTGAATTGGCAAAGCTCTGTGGGGAAGCTTGTGTTCACTGTTCTCTCAAGAAAATTACAGCCTTGCCCATGTGGGAAAGGTGGGGAAAGGTCAAACATAAACATAGGAAATGTGTGTCCCATTAGGAGAACAGCAGTTTCCACCTACTCTCAGTTGCAGGATGAGACTCTGCAAGTTACTTGTTACTGCTGTGGGTGTGGAGGCTGAAAACCTGGCTGAGACAGAACACTTGGGAGCTTTTCCAAAAGGTGAAAGGGAGAGATGTGGAAGAAGTCACTTCTGCAGATGTAAAATGTTTTCACAGAGGAACCTGGGTGTACATTCACACTCCTGGAGGAGGGTTAAACTAATAACAGAAGCAAATTACTGTTCCAGCTGTCAGATCCACCCTGAGCTCCTCTCAGAAGCTGCTGCTTCTCTGGCAGCCAGCCAGCACATCAAGCTTCACTGAGCCACTGCAGTGGTTTAAATCAGTGCAGTTTACAGCTGGCATTTTACAGCCAGTTAATAAAGGCACTCTGAGCTTACACCACCTGCCTTTGAAACTCTGTGTTTCAAACCAGAAGTTAAGAATGTAAACCAACCTATGAACAAGGCAACAATCATGAGACAATGCATGCTCAGTGTTAGCTCCTACAGTGCAGAACTGACAGGGATATTTCTTCCATACTTACAATCCACTTCTCACCCACACAGACTGGGTGTAAAAATGGAGGTCCTCGTTCAAAACAGAATTGACTGGTTCACTGAAGTGCAGCTCTCTGCCCTTGCAGCATTCCAGGGTGAACAGACTGATGGAAGGCTCAGCAAAAACCTGGGGGGGGAGGAAGGAGAAAAAAAAGCACAAAGTTTTAGTACGAATAGTCTAACTTCAGTTGTTAGACATGATGCACACATTGGCCCACTGCTGTTGAATTTCCTGCTTTTGGGTTTTAGCTTGTGCTCCCTCAGCAAATGTAACAACAAGGGAAAACCCCAAAGCACGGAGAGCTGAAACAAACTGCATTTATCAGTGGCTTTGTCATCAGTGTAGTGCCCCACTGACACAGGCCAGGCAGAGAGAGTCACCAGGCAATGCAGAGGCCTCTGCCTCTGGAAAAACTAATTTTGATCCAATTTGTACCATCAGGGCCTTGATTGCTTTCCAAAAATCCACTTTATTTACTTATTGATGGAACACGCATCTAAAATAGTGAGGCAAATCAAAGTCTATTCCACGCACTTCAATTAGCTGTAGTTCACTGCAAAAATCCTAGAGAGCTACAAATTGTAAATGATTAGAAAGGTCAACCAAAAATTTCTCAATGTTTTTGTTAGAAGAAAAATAGGAATGTCTGTTAATCTTGAAGGAATAGCTTAATTAGTAAATTCTACAATCTCATGTAGAATTGAAACATTTTTTACTTAATGTCCTTTTCTACAGTTGACAGATTGCCTATGAAAGCAAATTAAAAGATCAGTTTGCATGAAAATGTGGTGCAGCTAATAAGGCCAGCAGAAAAACAGAGGAAGCAGATTTAAATACACAAATTCTGTGCCTTAGTACAAGGAACACTTGTACAATTCTTCAGCATTTTTAACCTAAAACCAGAAGCATAAGCACTTGCAGTTTACACCTTGATGCAACTGGTGAAGGAGGAAGGAACAGGTCTGACTAACTCAGTGAGCAGCCTCTCCAGGAAAGTCACCTTCTTGCAGGAGATGTTACCCTGAGAAAGCTGGCTCAGGCAAAAGTTGGGATTTCTCTTGCAGCAAAGACATAGCCTCAGGTGGAATAAATGAAACAAAATCTTGAATTAAAGTTGACACAGGCACTGAGTAATTAAGAGAAATTAATTTTCATGTTTGAAGACACACATGTAGTATAGTGAAGTGTCTCTGAAAAGCTCAGGGGTGAGTCAGGACATACGAATTTGCTTGACACTGACTCAGTGCACTTGGTATGCAGCTGGCTGGTCAGATTCTGCCTCAGAGATTGCCTTCCTCTGCCAGCCAGTGCAGGGACTGCCTAGGTCATGCAACACTGCATGAACACAGAGATCACCGAGATATTTTGAAGGAGAGCTTGGTATCATCCACTCAAGAGAGATTTTTAAAGCCCACTGAACTAAAACCTAATGTTACAAACCAGAAAGATACTAAAACCTGTAACATTTTTCTTTCGGAATGTCAGCTCTTCCCAAGTGCTTTCTGCTGGATGGGATGGGTCAGGACACAGGATGACAGTGTGTGGCTAAAGGCTCACTTTGAAACTCAGACCAGCAGGCCAAGTGCCAGCAGCTACCTCTGAGGTTGCTTTGCTCAGCTAGGCAGAATCATCACACTCCTGTTTGCAAGAACCTTGGCACTGCCTTTCACCTGAGTGGACACCAGAAGTCATGTCCAGAACAGGTCCAACAATTTTCACAAGTGCATTGCTAACCATGAGAAACACCATTTGGCATCCGTGCTGCTGGACATTGCTGCCCAAACCTAAATATTCATCCTGCTGTTGCAACACCGAGGATGTTGAGACAGGGCTGCTGTACTAGATGGACAAGTCGTCTGACACAACATATCCATTTATACAGCAGGAACCACAACAGCAAACCGCTGGAGTCAATTAAAATTATTCCAGCTCTGTGTGGCTGTGACTGCTTGGATGGAATGGTCTGAGAATTCCGTGTCCAGCTGCTCAGAGACTCTGACACACACACCACTGATGACTGATATCTCTCTCCCAGGGAGACCTCACAAGAGGTGCAGTGACCTTACAGACACGAAGCCCAGAAAGAAACCAGGCTGCCGTGCCAAGCCCTGAGCTCTCCTATTTCCACAGCCATATACAGAGCAATGCACTGATTCCTCACGTTCTGTATTCCCTTCCAGGCCAACAGCTGGCAGCAGTGACTTGGCCTGGCTTTTCTCTCTGACTTTGTTTTCATAGCTCCATGGAAACTGGGAAGAGTGAAAAACAAGGTTTGGGGCTATGCTGTTAGGCTTACTACAGAGGCATCTTGTTCCCAGCCTTTCTTGCAGAATGCTGAGGAGCATTTTCACCTGAAAGGTGAGCTAAAGACATCTATATTTACCCATTCCCATGTCTAGGCCAGCATTACTTTAGCTTCTTTTCACATTTATTTCAAGGAAAATACCTGAAATGCCATGCTTTGGGAAAAGCTTGCCAATTGTGAGAATGACAAAGCACTAAAGAATTTCTTAACCTGATTTTTATGTGTGAAGGAACTGACTGCCTTTGCTTAAAGCAGCACCAATAACGTTTTAAGAGGTTTTGCTTGTCCTGTTCTTTCATGCAAGTGTCCAGGGAGAAACTTGAAGAGATTTATTATATTCAAAAGGCCAGAGATTAAGGAAGGCTATATTTACATAGCATTTCAAGATATGAGCAGCCTTGTAAACTGTTAAATACACTGATATACTTTACTTAACAGGTGTGGTGTTCTATGGCTAATACAGCACATAGTGCAATGAAAATGACACAGGGAAACCACAGAAAATCAACACTAAAAATCAACACACTAAAAATCTCTTGCACAGTTCAACTCAGCTCAGACTTTCCCCTCAATGATTTTTACTTTGCTTTTAGTGAAGCTGTGCAACACAATTTTTCACAACTTGGAACAGATTTCTATGCTTTACCAGTTCAGGAAAAAACCCACAATGCAAGCATGAAGTGTTTGAGATTAAACAAAGATCAGTGCAAGATGAGCTTCCTCAGTGTACAGACCCAGAGAAGCTGACCAGGGCACAAGAACTGAAAACCAAGTGCACAGGTGAATTTGCACACATGCTTAGAACAAAAAGCATAATTTTAGCTATGGATAACTTTTCATTATGGAAGTTGTGAGAGTTTTTACTAATAAAGCCCTTTTGAAAAGGGCCCATCCCAAAACACTTTTTCCCTCACACCTTTTTTTCTTGCCAACTTAGGTTTTGCAAACTTTGATGGTAAAGCCTAATAAAGGCAAAGGGAGAAAAATCCAAAGGGCCACGAATGTAACCCAGCCATGGCAAGGCATGGTGCACTGCCCCATTTCCCATCGCTGCTGACCTGCTGCTTTGCAAACAGCATTTACCAGAGTCTGAACTGGAGGAGCCTCCACAGCTGTGTTACAACATCCTTGGGAAAGTCTTTACTCTCCAGGCTCGGCCAACTCAGCGTTGACAAGTGTCCCTGCTGGAGCTGCTCTTGCCTGGCTGCTCCCTTCAGTGTGGGACGGATGCTGGCTGGGGGAGCGCGGCGCTGGACAATGCAACGCCCACGGTCCAGTCCCAGCAATGCAGAATGACTCAGTGCCTGGCCCTGGGAAACTGCAGTTAGTTTTGTATCTGATTTCTTTATTTGCCTCACAGGAATGCTGGGGAGATTAGTTAACACCTGTATTTAACTTAGAGAAGATAATATAGAAATACAAGGACTATTGTGATTGATCAGAGCAAGAATAAAGAATGCCTCAGAAGAAAAGGGAAAAAAAACTCCCAACCAAACAAAAAAAAAGCATTGCACAGCCTACAACCTGGATCTCATTTTTAGTTTTAGAAACTATGAGACTGGTTTAACTTTCAGGTTGAAGGTAACATTTTAGAAGGAAAGCTAATTGCTCATTGCAAGATTCCTGGGTATTTTTGCCCATGTAAATCACACCAAATATTACAGGGAGTTTGGCAAAACAACACACCTGAGAAAAGGCAGCACCAGAGCTGAACTCCTCTTGCAAGATTATCTATCCCAAAAGATTAACCTCCTCAGGCAGCAAACACTGGACAAATGCCCCAATAAGCAACCATGGCCCTGTAAGTGGCCCAGCTGCCTCCACCTGCTCTCTTGCTGCTGGGCCAGGGCCCGCATTTCCTTGCCACGAATCCATGGTGATGTCTTAAGAGGCCTCCTAGAAACAGAGACTAGACAGAATAAGGAAACAAAGGTAGGTATTTATCTGAAGGGCCTTCAAGGTACACCCTGGGGAGCCAGAGGCTACTGCCAAGATGGACCCCAAGATGGACGACAGGTCACGAGTTCTTCACCCTTTTATAGGTTTGGTTCATTTGCATATGAGGGTTAATTCTCCAATTAAAGCTTCAGTTTAATGATGTAATATCCCCAAGCCTGCCCCCCTTTTAGAGTCTTTGGTTTACACATTTTGGGCATAGGACGGTCTGAGTGTCCTTGGAGAGCAGGCCTGGAGAGGCTTTGTTATGTCTGCCTAGCATGAGAGAGCAGAAATTAACAGGCTACAAGAAACCTCAGAGTTACACACTGGGCAGCTTAGTACAGGATTTAAAAAATATAAAAGTCAAAACCTAAGGCATCAATGGCAATGCATAAGGCAAATCCTTGCTCAGACAGGCACGGAAACCTGCGCCTCTGCAGCAACTCTGAACCTGTGCTAGGCTTTCAGCTGCCTGCAGGATGGCTGTTAGCAACAATACAGCAGCACATTTCTTCAACAAGCTTTTCTGAAAGAGTGCTCTGGGGTTTTTAGATGAAAGGAGAAGATGAGAGGCAAATGACATCAGTGTCAGTTGCTCCTTCTCTGTACCCTCCTGTTAACCCACAGCTTTTCCTAAACGCTCTGAGGATGACGTCCAACCTGAAACTGAGCAAAATGGAACAGCAGGAAAAAAGCACAGCTAGGGCCTCCTAAAGATTTAGTTTGAGTATTGTATGCCTAAGGAGAATATAAAAACAAGGTGTGATGGGAGAGAGGAAACTTCATCAGGAACTACAGTGATAGAACAAGGGGTAACGGCTTCAAACTGAAAGAGAGTGGATTTAGTTTAGATGTTGGAAAAAATTGTTTACTGTGATGGTGGTGAGGCCCTGGCACAGGTTGCCCAGAGAAGCTGGGGATACCCCATCCCTGGAAGTGTCCAAGGCCACGCTGGATGGGCTTTGAGCAACCTGGGATATTGGGAGGTGTCCCTGCTCATGGAACTGGATGATCTTTAAGGTCCCTTCCAACCCAAACCATTCTATGATTCTAAGAGGTTCCTGGGAAAAGGGAACACCTTCCCCACACTCCTTATGAACCTGCCCAACTTCTGCATTACTACTTCCTGAACAAGCAGTAGAGGAAACTGGTTGCAAAGATGTGCTGAATTCCTCCATGATGCCAGTGCACAATAAATGGGGAAACAGCCAAAGTGGAACCATATTAATTTGAATTTCTTGTGAAATGGGAGAGTGTGTGTGCAGAGGGTGTGGGAGCAGCTTAAATGCCATATTTAAATGCTGACAACTTCACTTTTCAGCAGACAACGGATAAAACATCCCTCCAAGAGCTAAGAGCTAGAATAAAAATTAGCCAACCTAAAATACTGTCACTACAGTGAAATCATCAGACCATCACTAGTGTGAGCCTATTTTCTTATCCAAATCATCTTGCACTGATCTGAGAGTTTTGGGATTTTTTCCTATTTTAGTTGGACCAACTCAGTGATTTAGAAGGAACATTTTGATTTTGTTATGTAATTAAGCTCTTAGACAAACAAATAATATTTCTGTCAGTTTTCAAATAAAAACCTCGAAAGTTTACTTTCTTAAATAGAAAGAAATAACTTTTTTTTTTCATTTAGTGCAGTTGTTGTATTTGTTTGCAAACAGTTTGTTTTCATCAAAGCTGCATTTTCCATAGAACAAATGGAATGTTCCCAGCATGGGACTCCTCCACAGTTACACTTGCAGCAAACCCATCTCACTGAAAGGAGAGCAGGAGACAATGCACATGCAGGGCTTGGAGTCAGGGTTAAAAGTTCTCCCTCTCACATGTGAGCTACCAGGGGACACACCTTACCTCTGAAATGAGGCTGGTATTCAAAGATGAATAATGGAAGGGGTTCCCCATGCCACAAATGAATTCAATAAAGCTCCACAACAATTCCACTTGGGAACAGGCTCGCTTCTCTCTTGAATGAGCTCACAGAAATACGCTGTAATAAAAGGGGCTCTGTTCCAAGAACAGTGCACTGTGGACAATGCTCAGAATGAACTGTGGCTGCTCCTGACCACGACCTGCTGCGTGCTCCGGGTCACGTCTGTGCCACACCAGGATCCCTAGCACTGCCCTGGGCTCAGCCCTCACAGTGACCTGGGGCTGGGAGGGCACTGCCATAGCTGGAGTTCAGTGCCATTTTATGCTGTTTAGTGCCTTGATTTTGTGAAAGACAAGGGCTCCTATTGGCCCTTGAGAAGGACCAAACTAAGAGGTGCAAAAGCAGAGGAAGATGTGTGCGAGCTCCCCACACACAGCCTGCCAAACACACTTCTTCCAGGGCCTGGCCCTCGGGAATCAAGGCCTGCCAGTAGTTTCCTACCATGCCAAACTTAGTATTTACTTCCCTGCGACATTGCAGGCTGGGGGATTTGGATGAGGCCGACTATTTGATGTCAAAACTTCACTTGGATTTGGCACAGCAAAGTCCAAAAGCCTAACTTGAAAAGGGGCACTTTAATCTAAAACACAGGCTCTCAGCAGGTGGGAAGTCACTGTATCTGTACAGTCTAGTGAAAAGTCCAGCCCTTAAATTTGAGTTGTACATCCTTCCCACCATGCCCATGGGTTTGGTGTTTGCATTTGCTTGGGACGTGGGGGAGATTTTTGGCTTTTTTTTTTCATTTGGTTGGTTGGGGTTTTTTGCCTTTCTTTTTAAAATGTGTTCACAAACGGTAAAAAGGACTTAATATGTGAAAAAGCTGAATTGAGTAATCACAGAAGTGTAGCTCCGTAAGAGTTACACGGAAGGACACACGCCACATAGGCTGAGTTTGTGTCCTGTGATCAGCAAAGGAGGAAGAGTGTGGAGAAGCTGGTGGCCAGTGCTAGAGAGGAGGGGGCAGAGAAGCCACTTGCTTCTCCTTTACCAACAGTGTTACAGCTCATCTTTGATGCTCCTGCATAAGAGCACACCGAGATGTGGAAGAAAGGCACAGACATCACATCAAAACTGCAGATTTGTATGGCCTGCACACAGGGCTACAATGAGATGTACAAAAGGTTATATCTTTCTCTGGAGAGCACAGTGCATTCCTGTCCAACCACCTAGCCATGGAGGGCCTTGTATCTCATTTGTAAAAAAGAGAACAACTTTAAACCCAGAACACTCAAGAGAAGCTACAAGTGACCACGAGCAAGTGTGCACACAGCCTGACCCGTTCCCAACTCAAAAAATCCTGTGAGCCAAGAAAACAAACCTCACTCTTTTCCCTAACTGAGAGTTTGTTCAGGGCAAGTACTTGCTTTGGACATCTGATAAGGAAAAGAGATCCGAAATACTGTTCTGGTTTTTTTTCCCCCCCAATAAAGTCTTACATATTGAATAGGCTTGAGGGATTTGATTGTAGCAGTCGGGCAGCCACAGGAACTGAGGTCAACGTAGAGGCCTTCTTCCAGCACACAGTGATTGTCAGTGGTTTCCCCTTTATAACATAGGAGCCAACTGCAAGAATAATGGAAGAAAAAAGCTGCTCTAGCTGCTTATTAACAGTACGTTTTATTCAAGACCTAATACTTGCTAAGGAGATAAGGAATAAAATATTTTCTTTGTTCTTGTCAAGCTTAAAGTAAGGTGACTTGAAAGGCTATGCAACAAAGCAACCAAAGCAGCAACATCGAATCGTGTGGTACAGAAACCTCAGTTCCAGAGTCAAACGATGTTGAGTGGAATTCAGACACTTCCACTGTACCAAAGTTCTCAAAATCTGGAATAAATTCTAACTGGAGTTAAAAAAAAGAATCACAGCAACTGTGCAAACCTCCCCCAGGGAGAGCAAAATGCATAGTACCCAAACCAAGGACAGGATGAGAGTTACTGAGCTGCCTTGCAGGACAAAGGGTCTAAGACACGATGGAAGATGATGGGTGTGTGTTATGTGCTTTCAGCTGTCTGAAATCTTGTAACATTAAAAAAAAAAAAAATTCATATTACTGAAAATGATGGCATGTAAAACAACAGACACTTACCATCCCCGGAGAACCTTAAAAGAACATGGTATGAATGATGTAAAATCAGAAACTTCTGCTGTGAAATCTACACATGCTCCTTGGAAATGTGTATTACTGAAAGCTTTGAGCTACAAGAACAAAACAAAACAAAAGCAATGACTAGAAGGAAAAATGAAGGCATTATCATTAATGTAAACAGAGAAAGTTGTACTCTCAGATAAGTATCCATTCAATTAATAAAGATACAATTAACAGAACGAATTCTTATTCAGAGGATCTTTTATATTTCTACAGCTGCTTTATTTTTAAAAGTATTTTGTCATCTCTGGGCTGGCACAGGAGGCTTCCCAGTGATGCTAAGGCAGGCAGAGTTACAGCAGGAAGGGGCCCAGGCAAAAATGAGAAGAGTAAGACTCAAGGCTGTTATCATCCACCCCAAGTACCCCTGAACTGCAGCTTAAACTCTCACTACAGCTCAGCAATCCAGTGCTCAAAGCAGGATGGGGAAATGCTGGTCAAAAGATACAGGGCTGCTGTTGACAAAGTGCCCTGAAATCTTCTGTGATTACAGCGGTCGCAGGCGGTTTTTCATTTCAGAACTAGCAGGAGGATTTCTGAGGGAACTGGGGACCTCTGAAGTTCAGCCAAGCTGCTTTTATACGTCATGGTAAAGAAGTGTAAGTCACAGTGAACCACACCCCACCACTAAGATGTGATCAGTTCATCCCAAAAAAGCAAGAAGGCTGAAAGTGTTGCAGTAAAATAGAAAAAAAACAAATAAACCCCCAAAAAANCAGCCCCCACCAAAACAAAAAGAAACTCTAGTATAATGTAGGCCATGATCTACAGCAAAGACACCCAGAATTCTGTACCCTTGGCCTGCCGCTGTGTAACTGAGATGAATTTCATTTGAAAGCCTGAAAGAGAGGCTGGAAAAGAATGAAAAATTTAAGTGCATCAAGAGAACAGCTCATATTCTGTAATGGAAGAAAAACACGAAAGGCTGTTGCGAGAGCTACTTCCCTCTTTGTGCCCCAAATTGGCCAAGCTTCCCGCCCAAGAAAAGAAATCAAGTGCTTTTGCCAGCACAGAGTGAGAAGGCCAAAGGCAAGTGTCAGCAAATGATTTTATGGAAAAGTTCAGTCTATGTTTTTAAAAGGAATGAATGTTTCCTGTTAGAAAGAACAAGAAAGGCTTAACCTGGCCTTGCAGGCTGTGAGTGCTAACTGGAGAACACGGATCAGCTACAGTAAAATTAATAAAGTGTAACTGATTTTTCTGTAAACACAACTGCACTGCTATGTCACAAAGCACCTATTTAAGCTGTAATTACATAGTATTTTCTACCCACTCAAAGCTCTTTACAAAAGGGAATATATATATACATACACACTGCCTTTCTTTCATAAGCCACGTGCTGTGCAAGGCTTTTAAAAAAGATTCACAACTCATTTTCTCACAGAATGTATCTAGTAATGAATGAGGGTCTTAATTTGACAAAAGCTGGGGTGCAAACACTGCAATTAGTCTCCAACTGCAGCCATCTCCACTTTGTCAAGGTTTGACATTACTGTGTGAGGTTTCACTTCCCAAAAATCCAACGGACGGAATATTAAAACACAAATACAGGGTTGCACAGCAATTACCTCTGCTTCCTAAATCATCTGTGCAAGTCACCTGCTGTTGAAAGAGGCTTTGTTCTTGCAGGGCAAAGCTTTATTTTAATAAAGAAAACGAATGGTTTTGTAGAGTTGGTGATTTCTTACACTCTGTGTACTTGGTTTATTGGCAAGCTTGGCAGGCAGAAAAGGTCGGGAGTTATTGAGACATTGAAGAAAATTTTGCTGCTTTTCCATTTCTGATAAGAACAGAAATGAAAAAAAGACACACTCTTGTAGGCAGTGCAAACAGTTCCCTTAGAGTTCAGACATATGCTTATTAAAGGTGAGAGAATGGATAACCACTCAAAATAACCAATATATGACTTACTCAAGGGTCAAACATCAGGCTGTTGAAGGATTTGCCAGCTCATATGCACCATGCCTTGAAGTTCCAAACTATGAGACTGGTGGGCACGTAGAAAACTTTTATTTTACTCTGAATATGACATTCTGGATATTTATCCAAAAGGCTGTCTTTTATTTAGGATAAATGATTAAATGTTTTCCCATTAAAAATTACTCAAAATATTTCCTGTCCTATAAGAACAGCAGAGTTATGAATGATCTTTCTTCCCTAGCCCCAAGGCAGAATCCTATGAAACCAGGATTGTGATAAATCAGGATAGTAATTTTTTCCCAAATGGTGTTAAGACTGTTATTAGAGACCACAAGAGGCAAAATACCGTCCAGTACATGTCAGTATTTAAAGGTATCTGTGCATATATACACACACACAGTTTCTTCACGTTTCTGGAAATAAAAAGCCTGTAAAGCACATTTTATTGAAACTTCTGAAGTTTGAATTGATCTTAAAGGTCTGCAACACTGGAATAATGCACTCTAAGAAAAGATTTTGGGAGAACCTGAAAAAACAGAAGAATTGGAAATAAAACTATCTTCAACTCTTTAGACTCCACCAGTTTTATCTGAGTCAGTTATTTTATCTGGTATCATTTACCAAGGCCCTCCTGTGAACATACTTGCACGTCTTTGGATTTGGCTGCAAACTGCCATGTGAATAGGTCAGGCAGGAAGTCAGTGTTTAAGGCTAAAATAATACACCAATTATGTCTTCAGACAGGAAACATTTCCTGTAGTCCTGGGTTAATCATAAAATGGTAGAATTGAAGAAAAAGGAGGGTGTGGTCCACCTGCTAAGTAACACAATGCACAACATTTCCCATCCAAGCAAGAAAGAGAGAAATTGTGTCCAGATGACAAAATACTTAAGTTTGCCGAAACAGAACCACTGAGCTCTAAAATATCTTTTGTCTGAAAATAAGTAATGTTTCTCAAAATAAACTTTTCCCAATTTGCTTAATTAAAAGCATGTCAGAGAGAGAGAGCAATAAAACCACTCAAATCATCACCCATGCTAGCAGGGCAGAAAAAGATCAACCAAACAACTCATGCTGGACAGGGGGAGAGCCCTGCTGGGACAGAAAGTTGCAGGAGGCACAGAACACACATGGTGATGAACACAGAACAGGTTTTTGTTTCAGAAAGATAACTCAAAGGTCCATTAATGGAACACAACCTTGTAAGATAAGGACCAAAAGTGTTAAGACCCTACAGTAACTAGTTTTTGAGACTCAGAGTGAATTACAGGGACTGCTTTCTCTTAATAAATTATCACCCAGTTAGACACAATTTTCAGGGAAACTGCCAGAATGTATCATAGAAGAGATGTATCACAGATTTATCATAACCAGGATGTGTTCAGTTGAGATCTTATGTCACTGTGAGAAACCTTTAAGGAGCAGCTCTACCTGCTTGGAAGACTTTGGAAAGCAGAACTACCAGTACCCAAGACTAAAAAACCCAACTTCCATGATGGAAGTTGATGCATGTGCAGGTTTGAAACGTGCAGTTCAGTTTTCTGCAGTTTATATTTTCATCTTCACCTGACATGTAAACACAGGAGTGACAAACTGGATGCAATGCAAAATAACAGAAAGAAAATCTGCCATAAAGAGAAGGAGGAATGGATGTGATGGTGAGTTTCCAGAGACAGGAGGGAAAGAAGAGGGAAATCAATAGCTACAGAGACCCAAAGTCACCCAAAACCTACTGGACTGCTTGCATTCTTGGGGACAGAATACTAAAGCGTATGATCTGGAACAAAGCAAAGAGCAGAACATTTAGCAGACCTTACTTTGATACATCTACCAGTTTCCTCCATCACTGATCTGCTGTAGCAAGGTGACAATACTGAGTATCACCTAAAATTACTGAGGTATCACCTGAAGCAAGGTATAATAATGACCTGCATTTAATTATTAGGTGTAGTTTAGTACTAGAGACTGTTTTGTCATGCCAACATACCAAATGTGGAGGCTCATTCGTCCCAAGGGGCTCCTGCAATAATAATCACATATACACACATTAGAAAACCCCAGCATTAATTACAATTAATTTCCTAGGGGACGTGCCAAGGTGCCTGAAATTTGTTAAGTATGAACTCAGGAGCACAGGAAAAAACACTTCCCAGGCTCTTGGCAGAATTCTCTTCCCCACCTTCTGCCATGAGCTGCCTGTAAGCTCACAACTACCTGCCTGATTGTTCAATGCCTTTCACATAGAGAACTTGCATCAGCATTAATTACTTCCTATAATGTGGATTAGAATCCATGTAAATGTCTCTGCATTTACTTTTGAGGCTGTCTCTTGAAAAAAGAGACAGAACTGAAACCAATAGAAGACACGGCTCTCAACATGTGCTCTTCAAAATAAGGTTAAATATTCCTTTCACATTCCTATTATTTATTACTTATTATAATTTAATACTTATTGCTGAAGATTGTCTTTGTTTTGCATTAGGGTTTTGGCAGTTCTGGTACTAATCTGTTTGGGTGAGTTGGCACTACCTTGGATTGAATAATGGATTAAAAATATTTCCTGTCTTTATTCACTGTATCTAGTACAAATATTTTAGCATAAAAATAAGAAAAAAACCCAACAGAATTCTATTATGTAACAACACAGGCCAGGTAAATTCTCAAGTATTTTAAAATACATTATCCATTAGGCATTATAAATTACTGTGTTTTAAGGCAAATTAATCTTTCCAGGC
This sequence comes from Dicrurus megarhynchus, assembly GCA_013399195.1. NCBI lineage: Eukaryota > Metazoa > Chordata > Aves > Passeriformes > Dicruridae > Dicrurus > Dicrurus megarhynchus. The sequence continues at coordinate 592,521 of VXAD01003137.1, forward strand.
CAGGTTATTTTTTCCATGCTTGCAGTCTGCCAAAAGGAAATTCTTCTTATGAAGTTTCCCTGATAATTTTCTCAAAAGACAGAAAGATCCACACTGTCCATTTGAGTCTCCATCCTGAACAGACTCATTATGCCTTTCGTAAGGGTCTTTAAATTGTTTCCAAGCAAATAGACAAATTGTTATAACACAGACTCTCCTGTTTAATTATTATGGTAAACTCTGAACTCCAAAGGTCTCATTTCTTTTAAGTTTTTCCCTTAAATTCTGGTAACTCACCAACTTAACAGGTCGAATTGACATGATGGTTTTACTAGATCCTCCCCAGTCAAAGAAGCATTTGTATTTTCCTTTCTCCAATACATATTGTTCTCCACAGAAATATTTCTGCTGATATGCCACCCACCTGGAGAATGACACAAAAATTAATCTGAAAACATCACATTTTTCTGAGTAGTTTGATGACAAGAACAGCAAGTCAAGCACAACAAAAAACCCACCTAGTTTTTTGGACAGTGCAACATTAAACTTGATGAGAGGCACAAAGCTGTCTCATACTTCATTTTCTGCTTTTACCTACTTTGACAAAAACAAGATTTTGGCTGTGTGCCTTCCCATCAAACTCATTGCGAGATGATGCCCTGCTCAGAAACTCAGAGGAAAGACATTTAATTGATAACTTTTTCATTCTCTCTTAATTGGATCTTTACCTGCTTGGCATCCCCCAGACAGGGCTTTCTTACAGCTTTCCCAGTTGGATTTAGGAAAAATGGTGCAAGAAGATAAAGAAGTAACTAACGAAGGCTTGATGAGAGAAAGCAAAAGCCTACAATAGTTCAGGCTTGTCCCATCCTGCTTTCCCTGCTGCAATGTAAGAAGAATGAAACCCCCACCTAGAGGGTCCCTTTAACCCTGCACAGTGGCAGAAGCAGATGGGGGCTGGTTAGAAAGACACCACTAAATCACCCACTTTTGGTGGTGCACGCCTCTCTTACTCACCCAGCATTGGGACTGTTATATTAGGGATATTACAGGGCATGTCCTCTCCCATTTTACTTTTATCACTGGTGAATCTGTTTGCTATTAATTTATCTAATGTTTTTTTTTAATCTCCTGGTGCTCTCTGCTACCACAGCCCCTTCAGCAGCAAGTTCCAGAAACTCACTGCCTCTGGTGTAGGAAAGGCTTTTTTTCTTCCCACCTCAAAATCTGCTTTAAAGCAATCTCCAGTTCTGCAAAGCACTTCCTCCAGCTGTTGTCATGCAAGATTCCGTGAACTGCTTTAATCTGGTCTTACCACCTTCGGGATTTTGCAGCTCTCATTTGTATCCCTCCTCTCCAACCTGAGTTTCAGCCTTTCATTCTTGTACCTAATCCTCATGAGACACTAATCACCAATCCCTACATAAGCAGTTCAGGTCCCTCACTTCGCAGTTCCTGATCCCTATCCCCACCCCCTCAGGGTAGGTATGACAATGTTAATAACTACATTTTAAAAATTACTATTAAATGTCTGGAATTTCCACCCCCATGATTCCACACTGCTCTTTTCCCATAATGTCTTTCATGTTTCAGCATGTGATATTTTTCATGCACAGTACCATGCCTTCCAAATAATGGCTTACTCTATCATTCCAATAGATACTTTCAAAAAGGCCATTATATCTTATCTTCCTGTGAACTCCTGCAGTATGTGCTGGATCAGAGCTGTTGCTTCATGCCAAGCATTCTAGTCTCCTCACACTAATTTTTAGGCTTCTAGCGCTTTTGAGTTTTGTCCTTAATTAATACTGCATAGCTTTGTCAACAAACACTGCATGTGGTCTAATGTACCGTATTTATTGCAATTGTGTTGTTTACTTTCCTCCTGAACTTCACATATGCACACCAAAAGTTAGCCAAGTCCACCCTGGAAGCCGGATCAGTTTGAACCGCGTATCTTCAACACCTGTTGGTTTAACCCCCTCCTTTTAGTTTAAGTAGTTCTATAAAAAGTGTATTAATTTCAGTGTCAGCAGTCTGACTTTATGACAAATACAGCACATCTCATCCTTTCTGGACAGGCTCTACCTGTCCCAGAAGTTATAACACCTCTTAATATATCTAAAATATCTCTTCAGTATTACTGCCAAAGCTACTGTATCATGAAACTATAGTCCTTGACACTTTAGGAGGGACATTACAAACTTTCTCTACTAACAAGAATGCTCAGATCCAAATCAAGGTGTAGGCATGAGAGCTACAGAAAACTAAAATTATTTCCCTTCCATTTCCCATGGAACTTAAAGAAACACTTTTCTCCTCCAAATATTTACCACGTGTACCATGTGGAATATATTGAGAAGATGTACCCAAATGTGCACAGAAATGCTTAACAGCTCCATCCATACTTTTGAGCAGACTTACACTCCACTTTTCACAAGAATCGACCTCGTCTCTGGGCCAAATCCAGCCTGCTCCAAATCAGGGATTTCTTCATTGACGATGTCAAATCCTTTCCCATCTTCATCATCAGACTGGAGAAGTGCCACTGAAGACTCTATGAAATCCTAAGAGGCAGCACAGGAGTTAGAAGACTGTCACAGCTCAATGACTCTTCACAACATAAAACATTTTGGGAAGAAGTTGTAGCCAGAAAGGATTTTATACGTGAAGGGAAGCAGTGAAGGGGCTTAGCTCCCTGGTGTGGATCTTTATGGGATATTTTGGCACTGAAGTTCTGGAATAACTGGAAGCATGGCAATCTGATATGGCCTTCAGGGGTTTGCATGGAACAGAGGAAGAACCTGCTGCTCCTGAGCACCATCCTTTCCTCTTTGAGGATGATTCAAAGATGCCTGTGTGGGAAGGAGAAGAGTTGAGAAGAGTTGAGCACTGATCTTCCAAAAGCCTCACTCCATGCAGACCATGGCTATAGTTTTTATTAAACTTCTCCCTCCTCATCCCTTCCCAGCAACATGGCAATAATTATGGAGAGGAAAAGCCTGGGCAAGATCACCTTTCCAGCACAAGGGGTTTGTACTTTTTGGATACACCCACTGCAGCTATAAATAAATCCTGCTTAACACTGTCACAGTCTCTCTTACATAGCTGTGACACTGCTTTGTGCTTTCAGCCAGCTTAGTTTCTTGGCCAGATTACCTGTACAGCTTCAGATTATTTGCATTTGGGTTTCAAATCTGCAGCTTTTTAACCACTTAGCAATTTTAAGCACACAGTTCAGTAGCTGCTTGAGAAAATAGAAGACAACAATCCATTCACTTTATTCCTTTAACTTTTACCAGAAAGTACAAACTGAATTTCAGTGTTTCTCAAACATTCAGCAGTGTTATAATAAGTTGAAAATAAGTCTTGCAAGCAAGAAATAAAGGTTATCAAGTAAATAATGTGGCTGACACAAGATCCATATTTATAACTACGAAAAACCACTTAGAAATTAAGGCCAAACCAAGCATGCAGCCAGATCACTTGGTCAGGTGAACCTGATCAAACATGCTCATTGGAGGGCACCACATTCTTCTACAGGATGCAATCACAATGAATAATGAAAACCAATTTTAGAATGAACACTTGATGCAGCTCAACTTCTCTGCACTATTTACAGGACAAAAGGTGATGGAACAAATTCTGTAGTAAAACTGGTTTTCTTACTATGTTGACCACTTCCTTCTTTCAATTATTTAAAGTGTTGCAACTACTTCAGGTATACACTAGAAATTAAAGTGCCAAGTCTGGAAAAATCATCATGAACAACTGCAGCTTCAGACTACTTTTTAGGAAAAAACAAACAAACAAACAAGAACAACCAAACTAGTGCAGTATTACTGCAAATGAGAAACAGCTACTCTTAACAATCCTAAAGCAAAAGACTTTGTAAGAGTACCCAAAAAGTCATTTAGATCAAATCTACACATAATTTCCTTAACTAGGTTTAAAATACTGAAATATATCCACAATTGTAATTAAATTTAAAACATCTCTCAAATTCAGCCATCATTCTTTCCTCCCTGGATTTCCACTACTGCTTCTCTTACAACAAGCAACAGGAAAAATACTTTTTAAGAAAAGACTTTTAGACCAAGGCAAATCATTCTAGACTTGAAAACATAAATGGGAAAGCTCTGAAGGCAACAAACTCTGCTCCACAGAAAAAGACTCAGAAACTTTGCTCTTTCACTGAGCCATGGGCAAACCCCACCTTGAAAGGCATTTGACACTGCAGAAAAGAAGCAAATGCCACTGTCCCTCAAAGCAGCTCACAGTCCAGACTGCTGCCTGCCCTCGGGAACAGGCTCTGCATTTGACTCCAGTGTGTTCAACACAGATGATGACAAGGGAGCTGGCAGCAGCTGGAAAAAACAATCCCACAAGATCTTTTTACCTCTTCTTCCCAAACCCCCACACTAGCACTTGTGAGTGTTCACTGCAGGAATATTCAAGCCAGCCAAAAGCTGAGAGCCCTTGCAGCGTGCCCACATGTGTGCACACCTTCACCAGCGGCCGGGGAGGGGGGACGTGCAACAATCCCCACTTTGTGTGCGGCGCCCGACTTGTCAGGAAATGGAATTCCTGCCTCAGCTCGACTGCAGCACTGCCCTGAGCACAGAAACAGGGGCTGCATTTCCCCAGCACTAGCAGGCTCTGGTGGAACCTGGCACGTGGAGTGTGGTGGCTGGGGAGCACCTGAATAGCTCTGCACATTGCTAAGCCCCGGTGACAGAGGGGACTGACACGGGCTGACGAGGCTCTGCAGGGCCATCGATGCGCCTCTGCCCCAGCCCCAGCTCTGGGAGCACCACACAGAGACTTCTGATCCCACTGTGGCTGCAGCTGACTCAGGTACATGGGGGCTCAGCAGCTTCAGCTCCCAGCCCTCTGAGCCAGGCTCAGTTGTTTGAAGGTCTGGGTTGGCCTTAAAGCCAACACAGCCAAGGTCAGCTGGCGTGATGTCCCAGCAGAAAAATCCAAGGCTGGCTGAGCTGGCCCCACTGAGCCCACACGAGCATGTCTGTCCAAAGAGCAGGGTCAGTGCCCAGCCCCACTGCCCATCTAAACTGACCATGAATAATGTGGCTCAGTTACACTTCACAGAACCCCAAGTCTTCCACAGAGACTCTCGAATTCATTTGACTAAACCACAAGAGCAATAAAGATCTGATATCCAGGGATATCCCTGTGGATTCTGAGACCATCGCAACCTTTACCTTGCTTCCCCTGATAGAATTCCTGAGCTTAGGGAGAAGAGTCAGGACATTTGCTGTGCAGTGAGGGGCCTTAAGCACAGAGATTTTGGATTTTTGCCCAGGTCCCCTTGAAACCGAACGTTTGGTACTAAATATTTTTAAAATCCTGACCTTAAGTATCGTATACAAAGTCACAAAGGGAGCATATGGCCAGCCTGAACACTGCCCTATGTGCTGCACATCACAGAGAGGGAGGCAATCTGCTGGTCAAGCCAAACAACACAATGCCAGGGCCATTACTCATTTTATTGGCAAGCAGCTGATCGCCTTCAGTTACGCAACAAATTGAGGGGAATTATTCCTTTTCACTTCTATTATCAATAGGTAAATATTTATACATATTTATAAGCCAACTGGAATGATATATGTTGATATATGACTGTGAATGATACATGTTTTTAAAATGTTAATGACTTGAGCCTTCTGACTGTTCTAAGTGCAAGTAAAATTAAATACAGGACATGGAAGGTCATTCTTGCTACCCACATGCACAATTTTAACTTGTATTTATGTCCTTTGCCAAGAGGAAAATCTAAAAAGATCAATTTCAGTTGCTCACATATCCTACACATAAAAAAGAAAAAAACTGAAAGAGAGAAAAACTAAGATTATTCAGTTACTGAACAGGATTCTGCACATTCAAAATGAGGATTCCGAAGAAAGTTCCTACCTACTTTTTTCTCAGAAACCCAAAAATAAATTATTTAGAGAGGGAAATTTTTCTTCAATTCAATTCATTCTCCCATCTTTAGTTTTATAGATTCTGATTATAAGCACAGCTTTTGCTAGGTGCCTGTCATGAAAAACAAATCTGCAAATTGTGAATTTATGTATGGCCTTCTTGGGTTCACATCAACGTTTTATTAAAAAAAAAAAAAAAGACTGTTAAGACAGTGAGTTTGCTCTAAATGCCTATGTTCAATTTCCACAAAATTCCTGGCTCAGGAGTATCACATCTCTTCAGATGAGGAGATGAGTAATCTGAGTATACTAAACTGAGTAATATCAGAGCAAATCTTAGTCTCAGAAGAAGTTACTCTTTGCAGCTGTATTTAAGGCTTACAGAGCTCCCATTATAATAAAAAAAAAAAAATCCTTCAAACCCTTACACAAACAAACAAAAAAACCAAACCAAAGGAAATGATAAAGAAGTTCTAATCCCATGTTTCCCCATTGCTAAAAAGTCTAATTTTGCTTCCAATACCGGACTCTTATAAATAGTTTTTGTTATTATTTCATCCTTGCCTGCACTAAACACATTCTAGCAGCAGGGATTTTTTTACCATGATTATTTTTGCTGCCAAAATTTTCTGGCAGAAAAATCACAGACAGAGGGTAATGCTGTTTTAAGGCTTGCAACAGCTGCTGCGTTGAAAAGCTATTTTTATTTTAATCAAGAACTACTCTGTACACTCAGGCACGTTATGCTTTTAAGAAAATTCCATTTGAGAGATTCAAATAGCTTGAGGTGCAGGAGTGAGGTACTTGGAAAACCTGGAAGGTAGACGAGGAATTCTGCACGATACAATTTTTGTATGAACTTCACAAAGACTGTTTAGAACCTGCTGCTTCTTAGTGCAGCCTAGATTGCAGCCAGTGGGAAAAGAATGAGGACGAACACGGGCAAAAGATGGAATGACCAAACCCGAGCCAGCTGTACCATGGACAAAGAATAACCTTGCTCTTTATGGACAGAGCTGTGCATAATTTGTATGAAATCCCTGTAAGTACTTACAGCCTGAAGGAAGCGGAAGGACAGGAGGGCACTGTCAGTTCCCCCCCAGGAGTGTCTGTCCTCATAATCTCCCTCCTCCAGCAAGAACTGATGGCCTTTGTAGCGTTCCTTGTCATAGGCAACCCATCTGTGGCAGCCCCACAACAAAAGGGAGAGAAGTCAGTCAAGGCAAAACAACTGCACACATGATTTTCTGTAACAAATAAGAAGGGGAAGAGAACATCCCAAAACCAGTAAAATGAGTATCACAAACCCAGCCAGTGAACAAGGCAATGCTTGTTTGGAATCACAACAGGCACCCATGAAGTGTTCTTTGTGGATCAAAACCCCACCATGTGATTCTTTAGCCAACAACAGTTGATTTATGTAACGCTTCTCCATGTACCTCCTCTCAGCCAGCCACATTCCCAACACCAAGATTCAGTACCACAGAGCCCAGGATGCATCTAGATGCCAAAAGTTTCAGTCATTAAAAAAAACAAGCAGTGGATCTCTTCAATGTGCTAATAAATGATGAGACTCTACCCTAGCTTGAGCTGGTGACAAAATTAACAGATTTCTGCAGAACAAGATTTCGCCTGCCTATATTTTTTTTTTTTTGCTTTCATCTAAAAACATACACATATAAACAGACAAGCAAATTGAATATATAATACATATTGCATATGGAATATGTTTTAGCACTAAACAAATAGAACTTTTCAAAGTATTTTGAATAAACAGATAAGGCTCAGTTAAAAGAAGGCATTTCCATATCAACTTCAAATCTCTACTGGATCTTAATTTGAAAAAGTGCTTCCCCCTCCTTTTTTCTTGTAAGCATTTCTTTCATTAAAGCTCCCTTGTAAATATTAGAACTGCTGTACAAACTCTGTTGGCAGTGAAATCTGGCAGGCAGAGATAGCTTTACTTTTAGTACCGTTTGGTTTACATTAATTCAGCTGTTTAGGTTACCACAGCACTAAAAATAAAAGCTGCCACAACAGACAGAACAATGATTTTTAATAATCTGAGGCTTCCCAGATAGCAAACACACAATGCACTTATGAATAGATTATTTGAGCATTAACAATTAGGTTTGTTTTTAATTTAGTGCTCATAACATTCTGACAATAGCCTGAAAGGATTATGTTATTCCATCTTTATACTGAAGTGGAAAACCCCTTTGGAAACAAAAGCAAGATTTTCTGAAAGCTGTTTTATTACTGAGGTCTTTGGCAGAAGCAACCATCCTGCCTGCTCTCAGACACTCCTGTCCTGTTGGGAGAGGGTGAAAGAACAACACGAGGGGTTGGCAGCTGGTGCTGAGTTTGCTTCAGAGCATCCACCTGTTACACAGGTGTGACACAGCCCTCTGTGTGTGTGTGTGACACAGGGAGGGGCAGGGCAACACAGAATCCATCCACTGCTTCAATTAATGAAAATAACAGCACATTCCCAGTTCCAGATAACATGAAACAGGTAGCACAGGAAAACCATTAAGACAATAAAACAGTTCGTAGGTTTCAGAGGTAATAAAATGTCAAACTGAAGACTAACCACACCTACCCAAGGTCATTTCAGCAAATTAAGTAGAGACTATCAGGAGTATAAAGCAATACAAATTAAAGCTCTGTGTGAACAAAGAAACAAAGTAGCCTAGTTTATTGGCATCCAAATGACAAACACTGGCTTCACACCTTTCACACATTTAGCTTGGTAGGCTGGTAATTGAAGAGCTGATAATAAAAGAAATACACACTCCTTTCTTTTCAAAACATTGCACCTGTGAAAGATTACAATCACCCCTTAGTTAGCACTTCTAAGAATTTAGTTATGCTTCTCTTCTTTAGAATAAATAAATATAAAAGTGAAATATACTCACACTCCACCAATTACACGTAGTGATCCGATTTCCTGAAACTCTTCTTCACTACCAAACAGTGCTGGGACAGAAGTGATGTTTTCTGAAAACTCTTTGGACCATCCTCCAAAGTGGGGTTTCTCATATATTATTATCTAGAAAACATGATGTTGAGGTTAATCCTTCAAAAGTAGACAAGAACCCTCTCCCTGTACTTTGCTGAAGTCATTTCCAGGACTGCAGTTAACAGCCCCTTCAGGTTCCTCATCTGCTGAATTACACAGGTCAGCTATTAACAATATTTATATCTGTTGCAGCATTTATTAGAAAAACACCCAAGTCATGCATGTATTTGTATAATTAAAAGTTACCTAAAGCATTAACTTTTTTGTAGAAAAATGAGCAATAAATCTGGATCAGCTTTTGGCTCCTCAGATCACAGAAGGATCATGGTCTCACTCAACTCTTGTACTGGAATAGGGGATAGGCTGGAAGGGTTCTATTCCTGTCCTCTTCCTCCCATCCCTCTCCTTTTGTTTTAAAACTTGGTATGTTAAATGGGAAAATCTCCCCCAATCCCTTTATCATTACAGGGACTAATGTGTCAAGTCAGAAGAAGTAATTTCATAGCAAACAACATTTTCCTAATATGAGAAAAACAAACTACTGCTTTTACACCTCATCAAACTCTAAGTGAACTTGACAGCATTAGTGAATTTTTCTTCAGCAGCAAGCACTGAATAGCTATCAAACATCACATACCAAACAAAAGGAAAGCAGCTTGCATAAGGGTTTTATATTCCCAGTGTGCTTCTATTTTATTCTCAATGTCCTCTGTGCTTACCTTGACATTCATTGGCATTTGCACCTTTAGTCCACCCTAAAAACAGATTGGGGGGGGGAAACAGGTATTTTTATTAAACTTGAAGTTCCACTTTGACATGTGTTTTACAGTACTATCAGAGCATGTAGTCATTGCAATTATATTCATCACTTTCAGTGTTGGCCATAGATTTCAAAAGGCCAGGCACACTATAAACCTGACCTACAAACAAATCAGTGCACTGACAAACCTCTAAGACTGCAAGCAATTTAAAAATATTACTTCATGGTCTAGGAATCTAAAGTAAATATTTACTAAATATTTTTAAACTAATTGATATTGACCAGCTTTTAAAATTAATTTCTAAAACCTTATCGCATGCATTTCAAATTTCTAAAGCACAAATGCTGCAAAAACAGCAGGAGAGACAGAAAATAGAGACTGACATATTCATGTTTCTGGTCAAAGAGCAAATACAACAAATGCATCTTCTCTGGAAATGTGAGTGAATGATGCTCTGTGAGGGCATAAGACACTGACCTCACTTGAGTGACTAAAGAGCTATCAGGTCTTACTCCTTTATGGCTTTTAAACTGGTTTTCTGTAGGCTTGCTATGTTCACAGTAAAATTTGTGTTATACCCCTTCCCATCTCTCTCACACGTAGATCCACGTGCTGTCTATCAACACAAAAACAGCTGCACCTCCCCAGATTTGTGTGCAATCCGTGGTCAGAGAAATACTACTGGGTAATAAACTCCTAATCTGGTCTTCCATCCCCAGTAGACTCTAACTGAAAATAAAGAAAATCTAACTGTACAACTGAAAAAAAGAAAATCAACAACTTTGGAAGGGCTTTTTGGTTAATAAATTGGTGTTGGATGCAATAAAATGAGGAGCCTCTCAATTCTGTCTTATTTGACCTCCTCCCAACAACAGCAGTTTCCCAGGAAGATGTTGGGGGGTGCAGAAGCCCAGCAAGTCACTAAAAGCAAACACACCATGGAGGACCATTACACGTGTAAGGATTAACCCAAAAAGAACATTAGAATCCAAGTTGTTATTTAGGTCAAAAGCTCTGGAGAGGCAACAACAACAACAAAAAAGGAAGGCACACAATTTATTAGGGAATTGTGAAGTCCTCACCATTCTTAAGGGACGCAGAGATTTTACATCTGCTGAAGGAATTTCAGGTGGTGAATCACATTCTTCCAAAACCGTCATCTCTCCCTTGTAATTCAAGTCTGAATAAGCAAGCCATCTACAACAGTAAGGATAAAGGACTCAGTAAGTTTATTAATTAGATTTCAAATACAAACATCTTATTAAAATTTTTCCTTTTTGTACTCATAAGAGCTAGATAATGTTTTAGACAGCACATCAAAACAAAGCTGTATTTAAATATGCTGGCAACATCACTGCTAAGAAGATCTCAGACACTTTTCCTCAGTCCAACCTAAATATAAATGAAAGAGAAGAAAATTACTAATTTGTTCACTCACTTAAAAAAGCCAGCTTGTTACTCTACGAGTATCCAAAAAAAAGTCAGTACTGAGAGACGTTTGTATTGAATTTTATCTAGGACTGTTACCTTATGAATTAAAAGGCTTCTAACATCAATCCCATGTAATTTTTTTCAGTGGAAGTTATTAAAATATGATTATGTACAACACTCCTTTGGAAAGCTATTGTAATTTTGACATGAGGATTTAAAATGCTGGGAGTCCTTCAGACTGTTTCAAATCAAAAAGAAAGCTGAGTGTAGAAGCTGGACACAGGTTTAGCAGACCACGCAAGGAATGGAGGAAGAGGCATGGGGCCACCACACGGAGAAAGTGATGTTCTTAAAACTACCAAATTTTGTCAAAACTAAGCGAAGACTCTCTTTTTAACTCCTTCACCACCTAAAGCTTCACAGACATATTGTGAGATTGTGGGAAGGAAGACTTGGCTCACATGGAAAGGCAATACTCTTGTAATGGAAGAGCTAATGCCATTCTGCAATGATTTATGAGAAGAGCCACACAACTCCCAAACTTCAGGAACTGTGAGGTGTTGGCCCAGGGAAGAGCCCATTCTGCTCAGTACAGGAAGTGCTGGGCTACCCAGGGGCCTGTGCCATTGCATCACCTCCCTCCAGAGTAGCAGGATATGGCTGGAGCTTGAGAAATGCCTGGATGATGTAACACTCATTTTCTGGTGCTCAGCCACAGTGTTACGGTTGTAACAGGGTGGGTGACTCGGGAGACAGTACCTGTTCTCCAATGAACTAGAAGCTAATTATAGCTGAGTTGCTGCTTCTATTTATAAAGCTACTCAAATATGGAATTACTGAAGACTTCTGCCAGCAACTAGGAAAAAATGCCTTCCAAAATTTGGTTCCACTACTAGGAGCCCACAGAGCATAGTGCTGAAATGTAGAGCTGGGAATATTCAGTGTATGTTTACTTCTTTGTAGCAAAACCCCCCAAATACTGTTCATGTTGTTGACTGACTTTCATCCCATGACATTACTCTTCTACCTGCTGGCAAAATGCTGTTAAAAAGGTTCAGTACTCACACTCCTGATCTGACTCTTATATAAGGGTTTTTCTCAACATCCAGTTCTTCTAAATTGGCAACTGCACCCTGTATACAGATGGGAAGTTCCTTTGTACTACCAGCTGCCGGGCAGAACTCCACCTCTGGAATGCCACAGTCCTGTGGAAACAAATCAAAGGGTAATGTTTATCCACACCTGCAGACTCTGCCCCCAGCATTCCCTTTTTGCCCCATCTTCTCACCCTTCTCCAGGATTCATAGGATGGAAGGGTTTTATTCTTCTTTAAACGGAGACTGGAATTTTCAAAAAGCTAAGGGAGGTAAATTTCCAGCTCCCACTAATTTTCAAAGAAGAAATTTATGCCTGTCAAGTCACTTTCAAAAAGGCCAGTTTAAATATTCTCCAACTAAAGGACTGAACAGCATTATAAAACTGACTTTTTATCTTTTAAAAAGCAGTGCTTCCATAACACACGATGCATGCATTAACTGAAAGTTTCCAGAAATGTCCCATCTCCCCCCCTCCATGACAATTAAGTTCTGTAATGCAGAATCCAACTACAGTATCAAGCCATATGAGTTCAATTCTTTTTATTGTGCTAAATAAATCTACAGCATTTTAGATGAAGGAAGAAAAAAAGAGCAGTATTAGAAAACATCTATTTTGTTAAGTAGACACTTTGGCAATTTTCCTGTTACCACAAAGCAACAACCTCTATTTCCTCACTGGAGGTTTACTACTGAGAGATACCACACTGGAGAACAAACTTGTTGACCACATGCTCTTCTCCAGAATTTGCAGGGATTTTATTGAGCCACCCTCATCTTGCAATAATTATATAATGTGCATTGCCAACACTTTCTTCCCCAGCACTCAAACACATCATGAACCAGCGAGGATCTTCTGCAAGTCCCTCTTTCAGCAGGGTGTTCCAGAACAGTGAAAGGTGGCTCACATGTGTAGCTGGAAAACTTCACTTCTCAGTGATAACCTCCCAGAATGCTTCCCCTTCCTGACCCACAGGCCCATTTGCTTTAGGACAGAGGGCTTGGACAGCATACAGAGATTCCCAAAATCCTAGAGGTGGCTGGAGGAAGATGCCCCCTGCATGTGTGCTGGAGAAGAGGGATGAGGAGCAGTCTCTGAGGGTGCCCTCAGAGAAGCACCCGATTTTTGGGATTTGGTGAGGACCCAGGAGGGTCACATCATGACAGAGATCCTGCATGGACTGTGGAAGGAAAAACACAAGAGCTTGCAGAGAAACCCAGCAAAAGGGCAAAAAAGCTCTGGAAGCTACAGCACCTCATCTCGTGACACTCTCTTTTTGCACGTGGGCCTGAGTGGGGTTTTAATGGGGTAACATCTCACAGCTTCTTGGTCAGCAAAGCTTTTTCAGTAGCTATTGAACTGTCAGCAGTGAGTGTGGCAATTAGAATGGACACACTTCAGGATATCGTTTCACTCTGCTCCTGAGACCTGAGGTAACACAGTAATACTGTTTTGGCAACTCTCCCTCCTGCACAATCACGTTTCCTCTGTATTGTACCTTGCAAACAATGCACACTCTTTGTTTTTAGAACAAAAACTGCAATACTGGAATTTTTGTTTTCAGATGAACAAACCCAGAAAAATGAGGAAAAAAGACCTTCTAGTACAATGCTGCTTTATAGGAAAATGCTAAGGAACTTCATTCCTCAATTCTAAGCGTATTGCTAGACAAGATTCAAAAAAAATTAAAATAATCTCCCCATAGTTTTCACATGTATATGTATCTTATGAAACCACCGTTAAGAAATATTTCAAGTCTTGGGGGTTTTTTCCTAAAAATATCTGTTCTGTAACAAGGCTGAAATTCATAAATCCAACAATAAAGCTTGACACAGAAAATCGGAAGTTGCACCTCCAAGAATTCCGCAAATAATGATGCCAGACTCCAAATGGTTTCAGATAAATTCTGAAAGAAAGTACCTACAAGACTAGACAAGTAGCAAAATAAAAGTATCTGCCTGCGGGCTTAGACAGAATATGAGATGGAATATGTTTAATTTTAATTCAGTAGGAGGCTCTTGTTTTTGTTTTTCATTTAAGATTGGAAAAAGCCAGTCTGTATTCTCTTTTCAAGTCTGCTCTCCTGACTCTGAAGCTCATGAGGCAGTCTCCAGCTCCAGAGATGACAGATGTAACAGGGTAGGTAAAGCACAAGCACTCATAATAAAATCTCTCCTAGTTATCACCATCTCTCTCCAGCAAGATTTTGAGAGCAATAAAAAACCTCTGCTCATAGTGATTGTATTTTTGAGTGTGTTCTAGATTAAGTCCACAAACTTCTTCCATAAAGTGTCACACAGTAAACTGAGGTCTTCACCAAAACCAATTCAAATATTTATTTTTAAAGGTGGTAACATGGTCGAGCAAGAAGTACATCGTATACTCTGAGCATATTTTTTTAAAGTCACAAATACACATTTGGACTTAAATATGCAGTTCAATTTACCTGTACTGATGCACAGACTACAGAAAATGGTAACATTTATTATTACTGAATGAGATGAATGCTATATATTTGCAGATGCACACTCTGTGCTATGCTATTAATTTATACAATTCGAGCATGCAAACTTAGCTTGGTAAATATTGGCCCCAGCATGTTCATATTTGCCTGAGCATATTTAACAGGCCTCATTACTTTCAGAGGCTCCTTTAACCTTCCCAATAAAGCCACCATGGTTAGAAAGAAAATGAAAACCACACAAATATCATAGCAGTCAGGTGGAGAACTAGATCCTTCAGTCCAAAGCCCTGTCATCTGCAAGGCGTCAAGATTTGGAAATGAGATATCCCCATGCAAAACTATTACCATGCAAAACTGCTACCACGGTATTTCAGTCCAGATCCCAAAGCAGAAGGTTTCCTCCCTAAACCCACCCTCCAAACTGTGCCATCCCCCATCACGAGCAGTCCAAACTCACATCATTCATTGTCCTACTGACACATCAGGCAAAAACAGAGTAAAAAGCACAGCAAACAGATCAGGCAGCTGTGCTCATTTCCAGTGATAATATACAACCAGCAAATGCTTAGGTGGGTCACAGCCTCCAGGCATCCCTCCCTGCCTTCCTTACTCTGTGGTATTCTCCTCCTACCTCCACACAGTCATCCTGGAATGCCTGTGCTTCCCTTGTGGTCTTTAGGGAGCTGGGATGTTTACAAAGCACGTGGAACACTTACAGACACCTCCAAAAGAGTAACATGGCCCTCAGCAGAAAGGTGAAGGCTCCTGAAGAGGAGCATTAAGCCTTTAGCATGAAATATTCCTCTTCAATGGCATCTCTGACGTTTTTCTAGTCCGACCAAGAGCTCCAGAAGAAGTGACAGATCTAAAGCCTTCAACCCCCTCAAGGTGGTTTTGGTTGTTTATCCCTCTTCTGGGTCTAGGATTATAGCCCTAACAGCTCCAGCAGGGCTAAATAAATTCAGCACTACTAGGGCTAAATAAATTCAGCACTGCTAGGGCTTCTCCTTGGACCTGTCAGCTGTGGTGGCTGAAGTGATCAAATCAGCCTGTTTGACTGGGGTGGTTTTGTATCAACAACAGGACAAAGAATGACTGAAGTCTGGCTTCTTATGGGAAATGCCAAAACAAGGATGAGAGAAGAGCCTATTAAAAACCAGGCCTAATTAGTTCTGGTATTCACATGACTGCTTTGTAATACAGTCTAGACACCACCTTACTTTAGATACACATTTTGTCTTTGGGATGCTATCTGCTTCTGGAGCATTTTTTTTTTTTTTTTAATATTACTCTCTGTTGGTCCTCCAGGCTTTTTTACCCATTCATAATTCTTGCTCCCAGTGCTCCAGCAGTGCACCACTCCTGCTACCCACCACCACCAAACCCAACTACAGAACTCAACAGGGCTGGCAGTAAAGTAAAATAATACAAAGAAAATCAATGATTACTGTCCTGTAAATACCAGCCAGCAAATGAAACCATCTGAAACTGCTGGGTGTCTTCCTATGGCATCTGACAAAGTAGTCCCTGCTTAAATTATGAACTTCCTTTCACCTGGCAAACCACACAAACAAAAGAAACACACCCTTCATGTAATACTGTGAACAATCCCATTACAAAGAGCTTTGCTTAAGGAGACTTCACAAGGAATCCAGTTATTTCCTGCCCAACCATCCTGCAGACAGTGATTATAAACTGCTGTTTCAGATCCCTTGTCACCTTGCAAAATAGTGGTTTACAAGATTATTCCAGAATGGAGGTGTCAGGAACTCTTCTTAGCCCTTGTTTTTGGGAACATAACATTTAGCACCCTCTTTGGGCTACCAGAAACAGATAGAATAAAGCCCAACACGTGCAAAAAAGTCAACAAATGCATTTACAGTAGGCCAGAGAACTGACCTGGCTACACAGACTGTGCTGCAGGAGCTGCACTGAACCTGTGTGTGCAGGCAGACTTTGCTAGCCTTGGTTCACGCTGACTTGCCTTAGTGGAATTCAGTCTCCACATCATTTCAGACAGGTCTTCATTTTACCGGTTGCACAATCTGTTTCCTTGGAATCTCCTCCCCCCAATTTTCTCAAAATTAAATACACATGGGTACACCTAATGCATATCCACAGTTAGCCAGGCCACAAGCTAACCACAAATTAGCACAATCTCTGCTTTCTGGGGAGGCTTGAAGCCAAATCAAGAGCACAAAGCTACTGGCAGACTGTTCTTTGGTCAATATGCTAGTAAAAAAAAAAAATTAAATGTACCTCCTACAGTTTCCTTAGTAAAAATCTATTTTTCCTCTTCTTGGCAAGCTGTTTTCTTCTCAAATATTTAGCCAATGTTCAAATCTGCTAACTCAAGGCAACTGAGCAGCCATTAAACAACCACCATAAAAAAAAAAAAAGCTTGAAAAATTAGAAGACAAGCCAGACAACCTGGACACTGAGCCAGTATGGCCAAACTAGCCTGGAGAAAAGACACTGACAAAAGCCTATGAAAAAGAGAATGGCAGTAAAACACGGGAATCACACACATGAGCTGCCTGAAAAAGAACCCACTATTGGTCAAATAAAAACAATGCCTATATTTTTCACAAAAATAAATAAGGTAGCACTGTGGCAAACTACCTTCCAAAAGTAGTTCCACTGCAGCTAAAAAACAACCTAAAAAAGGAGGTTTGAAGCCTTGTTTCATGAATCAAGGTTTAGAGGACAAAACCTGGCTTAGTGAGTGCACCAACCTCACCAACCATACCTGCTAGAGGTTTAATTTACACAAGGAAAGTGCTGATTTCTGAACTAGTGTACAGTAACAAAGCATTCCATCTGTGTTGTATATAAATGAACCACAGACTGGAAGAGGAACCAAGGTCAAACCTATTTAGCTGTACTGCAAAGATTTTTATCAAGCATGATGAAGCTAAACACAGTATCTTTCTATCCAAGAGTTTTCCTTCATACCCAAGACACATCCAGCTTCCCTTGGTTTCAGATCATAGTTGACATGTTATTGTGGAATACTTCTATTTATTTAGCTGCCTTCCACATTACTGATCAATACTCATATTACATATTAGTCAAAGGCTTTTAATTTGTTTAGCTCAAATAAATGTTAACTTTGCTATTCTTGCTTTCAGTCAGCCTTTTTTGAATTAATTAATTTCCAAGTTTTTTAAGAGAATGAAAAAGCATTTCTAATTGTTATGACATTATGCCCCTGTACTGATGACAAAAAGGTTATCAATTTTAAAATGAACTCTATACCAGCAGAGAACAGAGAAACCACTTTACTGAAAATCTTTCAGGTTGTGATACAAATGATAATTCACTCACAGCAAGGGCCATTGCCCTGTGAGTAACTGGAATGCTACACTGAACAGCGAGAGCAGTTAAGTCTTCTTAAATCACAAGATCTGGAAAATATACTCCTCATTCACTGAATAACAACGGAGGCATTATATTTAGTTTTAGACATTCGATTCTTATCTTTTCAACAAAAAGCCTTCCAAACTGATGGCTGTAGGCAGAGCCACATGCTGTAGGAGTACCACTGGTCCATGTGGAAACCCTAGACATGGCACACAGCTGTAGAGGGAATGGCAGCAGTTTTTGGAGGCTACGCTGTACAAGTGGGATTGGAAGCTCGACTACTACTGAAGCAGAAGCCATACAGACACAGCAGACAGCTTAAGATAAAAACTTCTTCAAAAATATGAGCTGATTCTGTTTAATTTAAAATAACTGGACAGGTCACTGTGTCATGTGAGGGTGGTGGCAAAGAAACATAATCAACCTGCTCATTAACTCACGTAAAAGAAGAAAGGGAAATTTAGCGCAGCAAAAGCCCTGTAATTTATCACCTAGAAGGTGAAAAAAGTGAGTTATAGCAAATTTAAATAGAGTCAGAAACACTACACACACATTGTCCACTGCTAGTAATGCATCACGGTGACCAACAAACCAATTATGCCTGTGAGAATGTTATGAAGAAAGTCCGTACCTTTGTTACGTGTTTGATCGAACCAACTGTGAGGTTTCTGCGATGATGTTTTATGCCTGGGAGATCCCAAAGGTGATCCAGCACAGCCTCTCCTTCTTCTAGTACATGTTTGCGACCCTGGAACTTTGGTTTCTCATAAAAAATCCAACTGCAATAATGATAAAATGAACTGAGTCGTTGCTGGTAGAGCACATCTGATGGAAAGCCCAGGAGAAAGCTCTTCTTGTCAAGACAAATATCACATCTTTCTTATGCTGTCCCTCAGTAGTCACATTCACTTCAGTATTGAAAAGTAAAATACACAGTTCTTCTCCAGGACAAAATATAAAATAAAAATACAGCTAAACCACAGTGTGAATAAACAGCCTTATTTTACCAGGACAAATGTCTTTATTGTCACATCAAAACGTGTCCTGCTCAGGCAGATACTATAAAAGGCATAAAACATATTAATAATGGCATTCAGCATCTCTTAGGATGTGAAGGAAATGTATGCAAAACCACACAAGGCTGCCTCAAAACTGCATAAATGTGACATGCATGGCTGACAGAAACATTCCCTTTAAGCTCCACCAATTAAAATTCCAATGCAACAACTGACACAGACCTGGCCCCAGCTTCCCAAAGCAAATTGAGAAACACTTGCAAACTTAAAGGTACTTGTATTTATCCTCCTGCATCCACATTCCTTTAAGTGCCACATTAGAACCAGCAGCTGACAATGTTCATTTGATGGTCCTTTTGCAGCAGCTACTGTATAAGGAAATTGAACTGTAAAAATCCACCTTTTTTTTTGTCATACATGTCTCTAATCATGATTATGGCTGCACTGGCTCACCACTTCACGCAAGAACTCTAAACTTACTTGTGGCTCTATTAGAAGCTTTCTGTTTGAACTTTCTCTCCCAGGGGGAACAAAATTTTTTTTTTTTTAAAGCCTTGTTTCATGCTTTTTTCCACTGGTATCAGTCTAATTATAAAGAAAGAAAAAGACACTCCTGCAGATTGGACTTGTCTCATAAATATATAAAAATACAAGAGGAACATACATGCAGTCTATTGGAAAAACTCTATTTAAATATGACCTGGATTTCTTACCATCCTCTGATTATCCTAAGTACTGTTCCAATGGGAAAGATCCATGATGAGGCATCTAGCACATCAGAATGAACTTCTTGTTTACTTTTGTTGCCACAAGTATCATAAATAATAATCTGAAACAATACACCATGCATGCAAATGAGGGCCCATTTCAACACAGAGCAGAGACAGTTATTTTCTGCTTGCAACTTGTGCCCACTCAACTGAGAGGCTACACAGCTTCTTTTATGAAACACTCTACTGAATGAAAACAATTGCTGAGAAAGACAGCAAAATTACTAGTGACAGGATTTAAAATAACATACTCTCACTATTAGCATGGGCAAGCATATGCTAATAATACACAAAAATACATAAAATTAGACTAAGAACTTCAGATGCTTTCCATTCAAAAATGACAGTATGACAAATTATTCCATGTATCATATCGATTTACGTGACACAAACTCTGCTTACCTTCCCTGGTCTCGGGTTGTATTTGAGACTTGCCCTGTCAATGAGGTTCTGAAAGTGAAAGGACATGGCAAACAACTATTAACACCTACGACAGTGGCACAAAGCACAGGCACATTACTCTGCGTCCACTATTCCTGTACCAGCGTCATTAGTAGCAACAACCAAGATTCGTTTCACTGCCATTCAGAGTTGGTGTAAATGGTTTAAGTCAATCAGCAGAAAGCAGCATGTGCTAGAAAGGAAGAGCTGTTATGGAAGCTGTAACCTTTACAAATGTATTACCCTTTCCCAGCAAACAGTAAACTGCATTTCTTAACAGAGGGAAAAGATCCCTCTAACACAGACTGGAGTATTCCCAACATTGTGGAAAGACTTCTTCAGTTACACGTTTGGTCTGTGTGACACTTCCAAATTCTAAACGTAGGAAGAACTGTTTCCATACCCTCATTTACCATTGCTTTAAGCAAACTAAAAAAAGAAATATTAATCTATGGAAGCAGCTATGTTATTTACTTGCTAACCGAGCTATAGTTTGTAGAAGACACTGTGATGAAACAATCAAAGAGCCCAGTAAGCCAGTATATAAATATTTTTTTGGACGAGACAGGTCTATTAAATAATCTCAGAAGTAAATAAATAAAAGAACAATTTTCACATAAAAGGCAATTCCATCATCTTCAGGTTGAAATGTCCTTAACATGGAGAAGTCTGTCCTGTGCTATTATAAAAACTCGCAGTTATGCATATTTCCCTATTTTACCTTCTGTTCACATATTCTGTTTTACCGTTAAATCACTTTCACCTGTGTGCTGAACCAAGACTTATCTTTTAAAAATTATTTAATCAGAAGACTTTTTCTTTTAAACTATGACATAAAAAAAGCCTAATAACTTCTGATAAAAACTTTTCATTACTTTCATGATAAAATCTTAATTAAAAAGGTAGCAAGGAGAACAGGGAGGCAGCAACTTTGAATCTGGGCTAATCACTTTGATTATAAATATCATGTGACACGACATCTTACCACTGACAATTCTCCCAGTTTTGGCAAGGTGTTGTCTTGAAACCAGTGAATCTTTGGCTGCAGCATATCCTGGAGAATGCTTCCAAACCTGGTCCCCTTTTCAGAAGGGCCTTTGCTGGCAGATTTCAAATACTGGTAGTACACACTTGTAGGAGGCTGTGTTACAGCAGCATCAGCTTTCTCTGGAACCGGTTTACAAGGTGGCTGACTGGGAGAAGCCACATCTGGAAACTGTTCTGGTTGCTCCTGTGAGTCCAGCTGTTCTTTTGAAAGAAGAAATGATTGTTCAGTAAAAGAACATCTACTTTGGTCATTTGGTTGAGGGGTTGCTTTAAATTTCCCTCTGCACTGACTGAAGAGGCCGTTGTCTTCTCTCTCAACATCAAGAATATTTTCCTCATAAGATGACTCTTCCTCCTCTTCCTCTTCTTCCTCTACTCCATCCTCCTCCTCAGTGCTGAAGCGAGCAGTGAACTGCAAGCGCTCAGACACCGACTGGAGGAGGGAAAGCACAGAAGCGTGGTCAGAGCTGTCTTTGGAGACTCCCCCAGGATGGCTTTCTGGAGACACATCCGTGGACAGCAGTTCTTCCTGGGAGCTGTCGTCCTCGTAGATGGGAGACAGAGAGAAAGGATAAACTCTGTAGCGCTTGGCCTCCACGCTCAGGAACGACTCCGAGCCCCGGCTCTCTGCTGCTTCGTTCACCTTGCTGTCCTGCCCATAAAGACAGGCTGACTCCTGCTTATTCCTTGCTCTGTCACACCTTAGGTGATCTGTATTATCTGAAGGCAAATCAGAAGGAGAAAGAGAAGCAGTTTGCATCTCATCAGTTGAGACAGATTTGTTCTCAGTTTGAAGAGCACCTTCATAAATGATAGTAAAAGAACCGTTTTCCCACTGTTCAATCAGTGGAGAAGAGGCCAAAAGTTCTGTTGGTTCCTTCATGTCACTGCTGCAGTCCAGGCCATTTTCTTCAAGCTGATCATTTCTCTCCATGTCTTGATCCTTCATTTGTGCCTGCTTCAGATTCTCATTATTTTGGGCAAAGACTGTGTTGAAGCAGTGTTTCCCTTCACTGCCCTCTCCAGGAACAGACAATTCAGGTAACATAGACTGTGGATCTAATCTGGTATTAACCTCTGCTCTCTCCCTTGCCCCTTCTGCTAGTTCCTCTTCACTCTCCACTGCCTTTGAATTTTGTAAGGTTGCTTTTACTTGTACAGGTTCTTCCTCTGCAGCCTCTTTCCCACAGTGTTTGTACAGACTGTCCTCTGCATTGCTTTCCAGAGACATCTGAGGGCTGCTTTTATCTTTGGATTCACACTGCAGGCCAATACAGTCTCCACCAGGCATAAAAGATGACAAATTAACATTTACAGCTGGCAGCAGTGTGCACTCCGGCATATTTGTATTATTGCATGAACCTTTAAACTGCAATGACAAAAGCATTTCTTCACTCATAGTAGCATCTCTATCAATAAAATGTAAAGTTCCATCAGATTTTCTACTCATTGCTGACACTATGCCACACATTTCTGCTGCAGCCAGATGGTCACACACCTTTCCATTGTGCCTCTCTTTTGCTGGGGTCAGAAGATCTGATTCTGGCCTTGCTAAACTGCCAGAGGGAAGAAATCCGTTTGTTTGACAAGTAATTGCATTATTTGGTATCTTTTCATCACTTCGGGGCCAATCTATGCCATTTTCCATAGAATTTGGAAGCAAAGGAGGACCTGAGCAATCTGCCTTTTCACAGTTTACACTTACAGTCTGAGTTTCATCCATCTCTGTTGGTTCCTGTGTATTGGCAGGAAACCTCATAACCAGATTTAAAGTCTTTGGCATTTCAGCCTCAGGTTTAGGCTGAACCTTTCCAGAAGGCCTTTTCCTCTCAGTGCCTTGCTGCTGATTGGATGACAGTTTTTGTATGGCTGAGTTAATCACCTCATCAACTGTTTCTTTTGCTTTTAGTGCTAGTGCCCTATGTAGGTCAATTCTATCAGGGATGAAAGAGTGTATCTTTTCATCTTGATTATTTGTATCCACTCTTTCATTTCCTGTAAATGAAGATGAGCCTCCTCCACCGGTCTCATTAAAATCTTTCAATGATTGCACAGCTGACTGGACTTCTCCTGCTGCCAGCTGTACACTTTCAGCCTTCTGATAATTTGCAATACCCATATCTATTAAACTATCCTTGCTCCCACGAAGCTGGCAGACACCAAAGCCTTCTTTTGCTATTACTTCTTCTGTAGCCAAGTGTAAAACCGAGTCCACTATTTCTTCAGCCTTCTTCAACAAAACAGCAGCATCTGGGAAAGAATGTTCTTGTCCCTTCACATCAGTATCTCCCCACCCTTCCCCAGAACAGAGCCTGTTTGCCTGGGCAGGTGCAGCAGCTTCTTGGCCAGAAGGAGCTTCCAAGACAGCTGAAGCACCAAGAATCACCTGTCCCACAGTATCCCTGCACACGGCCTCGGAACTGGCTGCCTCAGATGCAGTTTCCAAAGATTTCAAAGGACAGAGGGGTGGTGGCATTGCCTCTGCCAGGACACTGCCGTCAGCCTGTTGTGTGGAGAAGGCCTCATCTGCCCCATCACTAGCTCTGTGACTGTAAGAATTACTGTTCCCCTGAGCAGTGCCAGACATCTCCAAGGCAGAAATGGGAAGGTTGGAGGCTTCTCTGGATACCAGAGGAGGAGAAGTGGGCCTGGGGATGCAAACAGCCCCTGCATCTACACCATCAGCAGAGCTATCAAGCATAGGAGGAGTAATCTCAGGTTCCAGAGAACTTGCTGGGCACAAAGTTGTTAGGTCTCCTGAGCAAGGTGGCCCCTCCGTTGTCCTGTCCACAGGGATTATTCTTCTAGACCCTGCAGCTGGAAAAATAAAGCTGTCCTGCTCAGAAGCAGCAATCTGGCCATTTTCAGAGTTAGTTTTTCCTTGTTTGTCAGATGAAGAATCAATTACTGTGGGTGATAGCCTAAGTTTATTGCTGTTTTCCTTCTTGGAAGAGAAATTAATACACCTATTTTCAGAAACAGGTGGAGATTCAGAAATCAAGTGTACATTGTCTTTTTGACAGGTGAAAGCAGAATGGTTGGTCAAAGGCTTTCCTTCAGATCTCATAGCAGAATGGGAAACCATCACAGACACAGAGGTACACTCGTGTGTTAGAGGCGCTGCCAGCTCAGCAAAATTAGTTTTCACACTTTGACACCCATGTGCACACGGTGACACACTGGCGAGGTTTTCCTTTTCCACTGCAACCTCAGACAAATCCTTCATCATATCCTCACCCTCCGTTTCTAGACAAGGAAAACCAGTCTGCTGCGTGGCAGTATCCTCAGAATTCTCCACATGGATTAGCTTGTGCCCATTTTGTACACGCACTGCTTTCCCTAACTCGCTCAGTTCTTCATTACAAGTTCCCCTGCCCATGATTGTATCTTCATCATGTCCAATAGATGACACTGAAGTGGTTGAATTGCCTGTAGCCATGCACTTTCCTCCTTTGGATTCCATGCTGAGCGAAGTAGGTATTTGTTCATCAAAAGGAAAAAGAACAGTAGCAGGAAAGTTCTGTGGACTTTGCTCTCTTTCCACAGCTGTCACAATTTTCTGCAAGTCACCATTTCTTGGGTCATCATCTTTATTGGCACTCCTGGTGTGCTGATCTGCTTGCTGCTGAAATGTACTGGTACTGAAATGAAGCCTCTGGACATCCAATGTTCGCTCTGAGTGATTATCCACGTGATGATTACAGCAAAATTCTCCTTTCCCCACCTGCAGTTCCTCATTAACTATCTTGCTTTTTGACTTGGGTGAATGTAAACAATCATCCTGTAATTCTTTTGGAGACTTCTTATTAGCTGCTTTACTACAATAATTCTCTTTGTCGAAGTTAGAAGCGGCATTTCTGTCTGTCTGAAATGGAGTTCCTGCTTCTCCCAGCAGTCCATCTTCTTTTCCAACCAAATTGTTTGCAGAACTGACTTTAAGGGAATGAGTACTCTGGGAAGTGGAATTAGTTAGGATCCCACTGTTTCTACTACTAAATGGCAATAATGAATCTAGTGAACATGTCCTTTGAACTGTTGTTGCAGCTAAAGCAGGTGTATTTCTTAAGTCTAACTCATGACATGATCCAGTGGATGAAGTTGAGGCCTTTGCAGTTCTTTCATGTTTACTTCTGCCCAAGCAATGCTGAGCTTTACCAGACTGTTTGCTTCCCACTCTAACTGCAGAAAAATTCAATATGCCATCATCTCGGTGATCTTTACCCTCATCTCTTCCATTTTCTTCTATTAGGCATCCTGATTTCACGGACAGTGGCGTTTGGACTTCTCCATTTTCTTTGACTGTTGAAGCATTTCTGTCCACAGGACTTTTTTCACCTTTTCCAATTTCTGATTGATTCTTCAGGAGCTGCCTGATCCTTGCAGAACCCCGGTACGTTGCGTACGTGACTGCGGGTGCTTCTGGCTTCCGACGCGTCTGCCTGGAACAAGGATCATCAATATCAGCAAGGACACACAATAAATTGCTGGTATGATAATAAAGCTTAGCACTAGCTGTAGGTGACGTAAAATACTGTTTCCCTCCACAGGTTAGCATGAACTGCAGATTGTACTCAACCTTATTTTCCTGCTTCTTCTGCTAAATACAGGTTTGTGTGACAAATTATATGGACACCACCTTTTACCAAAAAAGCCAACTTAACCTACAAGCAAAAAAGTAGATGTTGCCTTAACCAACTTCCATCATTTATTTTCTACCAGACAAGGGAATTACTATTGGAAAGTGTCACTACAAGGCAACATTTGCAGTGACAGAAATAATCATCCTGTTTTGAAGATGTTATATTCTACTAAAGCAGGCCTGTACATTAAAACTGAAGAAAATTTACTGAACTGATGTTCATTAAAATATTGAATTAAAATTTAAACTTTTACCCAATATCTCAACATATTGTTAAGAAACAGGACGAGGAGAAACAAAACATGTGGTGAAAAAAAAGAAAGTATATAACGGGATGCTTTTTTGAACCACAGGGTAGTAGGGAAAGAGATTGAATGGAGAATAGGTAAGAATGAAGACTGTTGGAATGCTGGAGGGAATACCAAAATGGGAAGACCAGAAATGTGACAAGGGATTGGTAGATCTAGCCATCCATTAGTCTTAAATTTAGCAGCAAAAAACAGTGAATGCCAAAACTAAGAAAAGAAAGAATTACCACAGAGGAACTGTGATCCTGATCCTTCACTGCTCTTTCTGATAATACTAAGAATAAATTCAAAGCCTGTCACTTTCAATTTTCTGAAGAAGTTTTTCTTCTTTCTTAAAACTAGGAGACATCACAAATGCTCACCTTTCTTTCAAGTGCTTCTCTCTTTTCCCCCTATTTTTCCGCCTGTTAAAGAATTCTTTCAAAAATCAGTCACTGTCAGCTTTTCCACTCTTCACCTTAAGAGTAGATGCTCAGACTAGACTTAAACTCCCTTCTGCCTCAGCCTCCACACAAACTGAGAAGAAACCCTTACAAATTCTGCCCTGTATCTGCTAACACAGTAATGGCTGGAATCAACCATACAGCTCTCTGGAAAATGGTCATACTCATTCCAGAAGAGCCTCTTGGGCTAAAGTAACAACAACAAAAAAAGGTGTTGGCAAAGATTTTAGTTTCTCATATAAAAGCATTGCAGTATATAAAAATAGCCTAGTAGCTTCTAAAAGCTCTTTGCACCTTCTCCCATTAGTTCAATTTGTTGAGTTGTTACAGCTCTAGAGTTGAGAACAAATTAATTTAAGTGAGAAATAAAAAATAAATTTACTGAGGGAAGTGAAACATTTGAGTACCATTGAGTAACTGTAATTTCCAATCTCATTTGCATGGATTCTGAGAATATATTCTCTCAAAAGATAGAGAAGAATATGAAAAAGGAGTGGATTCACCAATCTAAAAATAGAATCTCTTTTCTGTCAAGATTTTAGAGGCCAAGATTCTTACTTCAATATTAATTTTATTTTGAAGAGGGAACTTAATGCTATTTAAAATCAAAAGTAGAGAATACAAACAGAGTACAAGTGAACTAAATGTGAAATTATTCATATTCTTAAACATTAAAAGAGAGATATAAACAGTCATTTATATGCTTGTTTTACATTGTCAGGTACCTTTAGGCTAATGCCAAAATACATTAATATGGGAATTTAGACTTTGTGAGAACTTGAAAATTCAGTTTGTATTTGGATTAAATTCACTGTCATCCCTGATGGAGGCTACAGCAGAATCTCAACGCAGGGTTTGTTGCCCAGGTACATTAAGTCACAGAGGAAACAGGAAAGTCCTGTTTAAATAGCACATCTCCCAACTTGCCCAGTTAGATGCCTACATTTGGTCTTCTATAGCACCAGTTTGGCTTCCAGAGATAAGAGCAGTGGTAGCTGCTAAACATCACACACTCCATTTGTTAAAATGGCTGACCTGAGGATTCACAATCCTCCAAAGAAACATAAACATTTCTGAGTGAAAAAAAACAAAACACAGTGGGAAAAAGGGTAGAAAAAAAAATCATCATTATTTTCCACAGAAAACTTTCTTCTACATTAGAAAATATCTTCTAAAACTCCAGAGATCTTAAAGACGTGAGGGGAAGGATCTGTTGGGTTCTGCAGTGCAGTATATTGACTCAGCATCAGCCATAGTCATGCTAAAAATAAATCTTAAGAATGTAAGACCTGATCATGCTCTCATTCAGAATTAACCTTACTGAGGAACCTTTCCTGCTTTAAATAATCACTATTAAGCTTTTACAAACTCCAGCAGCTCCTCTATAATTTGGCCAACCTCAAAAATAAAAGTTGTCCCGCAAGTGTCCTGAATCCAGATGAAATTTCTTTTAAAAAAACAAGCAGAACACATACTGGTCACATTTCTCAAAAAGAAAAGAAGTTTTATGGCTTCTTGAACAGATCAACTGTAATGATACATGTTTGAAGTGAGCATATAAATGGTATTGCAAGATGCCAAACACTCATTCCCACCAAAACCAAGGCAAGACTTTGAATAAGCAGCTTGACAAGAATTAGCTTTGACTGAGTGTCTTTCATTTTGTGATTGATATTTTTGTGTCATATGCAGTGGGGAGAATTCAGATTTATGTACCAATGTGGGGAGAACCAGTGGTCCAGAAGAAACCTGAGACATGTCTTTCCATTTGTCTCCAATACCCAACCCTGCCTTCAAATTTTTCATGTGAACCCAGCAGTTCTGAAACCCAAAACATCCAGATATGGGATGAATAGGTAAATTTTACAGAAGGGATGACAAGGAGAACCCAGCATGATTGGGTTCTATATTTACACTGATTGAAGCCACAGATCCCCCCCCAACCATTATTGATTACAGATGGTCAGACAAGAGAATGTATTCAGAAGCTTCTTTTTTGCCTATGTGGCAGCCTTTGTAATTTCTCCCAATTCTTTTTGCTCTCTGTCTTCTGAGAGAATTTTATGCTCCAGTTCATCAATTTGAAGTCTGAGCAAGACTCCAAGCCATTTGCCCTTCAGAGAATTGTGCACAAACCCAATCCTGACGAGCACTGGCTCCTGCCCTGCTTCAGGTGCAGAGCTCCAGCCTGTGCCAGCATCTCCCAACACGCAGCTCTGCTCTCCTGCAGGCTTCACTCTACCAAGACTTTTGTCAGTGAACTCTTATTTTCAACCAGAACCAACCTTTCCTCCACAGACAAGGCAACTTCAGGGTCTCTGTCTGACCTTTGATAAAGAATTTGCTGGTCAGCATATTATAAAAAATTTTGCCAGCAGACCGTTTAGTCCTAATGCATTTCCTTTTACAAGCATACTCATTCTGAATGCTCCCATGCAACAGCAAGACATTTAAAAAATGAAAGCCCATGTTCCTGTGCAGCACCAGGAACTCAGCTGTAAGTCTTATGAAACAAATTTAGAAGCAGGCTGTGCCACAAAAAAATCTTCTGAAAGTGTCACTAGAGACTTGTTTCATTTCTGATCACCAAAAGAACATGTCAGTTCAGAACTTGCCTTAAAAACTCTTTGCAAAAGTTTTTTTCCAGCTCATGTGAGGATGCAGATGAAAGCCTGATTATACAAAGAACCCAGTGTGCATTCTGTCACATATTTCAAATATTAGGAGATTCCTTCTTTCCTGTCCTCACAGGAAGCTAGTCAATTCCCTATAAAGCCTTAAATCAGTTTCACAAAAGACTTTGACAGCAACAAGAGAGGATGTCAACATGAGTTACGTTAAATTTGTCAAAAGTAGGTGCTTATAGATATTTCTTCTATTGTGGAAAAGATATAAAAAGTTAAAGGGGGACTAACTCAAGGTGCAGAGGAGAACACGTTCTGACATCTTTCATGACAGACATCTTGTGTAACTCGCCCAAGTGGCAGTGCTTATAAAACACTGTTGTTGATTCGGAAGCAGGAGGAAACCTGCTACCTTGAGTGCCTCATTCCAGTGCACCCATAAAGAACACACTGTTTGCATTTTTTCAAGTGTACGCCATCGAGCTGGCAATCCCTCCAAGCCTATTTGTACCATACAACAGTGCAGAAAGCAGACAGCCCTACACATTTTCCAAAAGGTGGAGGAAGACCACAGAGCTTGATAGAGCGTCTCAGGCCCCGAGCAGCACAGTTCATTTGCACAGCAGGGCACTGCTGCCCAGCCTGCAACACCTGCCTCTCCCAAAACCTGGCATGCCAATTTTCCCCCTCGTATCTCACTCTTCCAGGTACTATCTCCCCAGCCCAGCAGTCTCCTGCTTTCACAAGCATATCCTTGCCTGCTTTCCCCAGTTTCTTGTCAAAGATCCCGCAGAGGGAGCTACCAGAGAGATCTGCAGGCTACAGGCTGGAAACCACTGATCTAAATCAGTGTGAGTCTTGTGGTTCCTGTCTACCCCTCTCTGACCATCTTAAAATTACCCTGTTGTTTATTTTAATTTTTTTCCACTTAGCTTTTATTCCACTGTATACTTAACTGACAACTTTTTAAAAAATTATTTTAAGGTACTTCATCTGGAAACAACTGTCTTGAAGTCACTTAGAAAAACCTTCTGGTGGAATCCAACTTAGCCAGCCAGATGGCTTCTGTGCTATTCATAAATGGGAAAAATGAAAGACTTGCTGGGAAAAAGACACTGTGAGCTAACTGAATAGTTGCCATATACAACTTAGATGAAAGAAAACAATTTTTTAGCCAGAGGGGATAGCTCCATGATTTAAATCTGCAGTCTAAAATACTTAGTGTCCTGGGACATCACAATGTATGTTTGAAAAGGTCAAAAGTTTGGTTGAACAAAGTGATTTACACACACTTGATTCTGCAGGAAATTTCAATGCTAATGTTCCATAAGGGCAATTAAGAGTCAATGACAATTTTAATAAAAGCAAACACAGTCTCTGTGACCTTGGAAAGAATGTTTTTCCTTCCCCTTGCCCTTTAGGGTAGTACTTCTTGATTATCTCCCACATCTGGGAAAACCTATTCCTTGAGTCTGAAGGATGAGAGCACACATCAAGGCTGACCCAAAACACCAGAGGCTGCGAGACCAAGACCAGCACAAAGGGCCTGGGATCACTCCCAGCTCTTCCTTGCCATATTTCCCCAGTACCTGGCAGCAGCCAGCCTTCCTACCCCATACCTGTGGGAAGCATCTTCATCTGCTACCCCTCCATTTTCCTCTGTAACATTCAGGGATTCAGGTGCCTGGGACTTGTCCCTCCCAGTGAGCAGGGACAAGCAGAGCCTGTGCTGCTTCTCACAGGTGTGCAAGAGCTGGGGACAGCAGTAAGGTCTCCCCTTAGCTTTTCATCTTAAGGCTGAAGAAAGCCACTCCTGGCCTCTTCTGAGATGTAATGATGAATCAAAGTCAGGGCACCCCTTTAGTCTCTTCAAGCAAGAATGTAGCTTCAGGTGTGGCAGGGAAAGCAAAGGGTTTGACTCAGCTGAATACATTGCACAGCTGAACAACCCTACTAAAAAAAAAAAAAGTTCAGTGGAGAAAACAATCCAGTGAATTAATTTTCGACTTATTTTTTTTAGCTCAATTTTGCATCATGCATCTGTTAAGAATTACTCTTAAAATATAAAGTTTCATTCTTCAGAAATACAAAAATCTTTGATTTGGCCTTTGGACCACATCCCTCTCTGGCAGGTAGAGAAATGCTCTGGGGTCTGCATTTCTCCTACAGCACAGCCCTGAGAGTGACCACCCTCCACAGTTCACCCAGGCAATTGCAGCAGGATGATTCTGCTCCTTCCCTGGGGCAGCCTTCTAATTTTGGGTGGTCTTTGGCTGACCCAGAAGGCTGGAGCTGCCCATGTAGTTTATACCCCTCTCAAGTGGCAGCAGGTCACTCTCAGCAGTGACTCCCTGTCCACCTGAGCACCAGCAACTGAACAACACTGCATTTCCATGGCCAGAAATCCACCAAAATATCAACAAATCAACACCAACAAATGCAGGAGCAGCAGCTTCCCCACTCCCCTACACTATTCCTCAGGAATTACCTGATGAGACTACTGCTTGGAATTAAGTGATTGATTTTCGCTCATTTACTCTTGATTTTCTGCCAAAGGCATCTATAGGGAAAGATGAATGTTGCTGCTACTGACTGAATCAAAACCACAATACACAACAAACCATCAGACAAATTAAGCGCTGTGTTTTGTTATCACCACAAGCCTGCCTCTGACAAGCAACACAAAGGAGAATTACAAGCTCTGAAACAAATCTATTAACCAGAATTATGTAAACCTGAAGGATTTTATCAGATGTATTTCTATCACAGCAAAATAAAAGGGCAGGGTTTGCTGACAGTACCAAGGTGGGAAATATTAATTGCTAATACTAATATACATCAATTAGATGTATAGCAACAGGTTTATTAGACTTAAAAAGAAATAATAATTAAAAAAAACCCCATTCCCTCACAGAACACAGTAATGTATAACACAGTAGAACTGTAAATGGACTGAAATTTCTTTCTCCTTAGGGCTACCTCCCTTCTGAATAAAATTGCTTGCAATGATCTCACTAGCTTATTCCTAGTACCTGGCTCTTAGCAGGGTGTAAAACATAAACATGTATTTTGAGCATCTGCTTTTGAAATCACTCCCTCCCCCTTTTCTACCTACAGTTAGAAAATCCTTGCAGTTGTGGGGTTCAGAGTTCTTTCTCACATCCAAATCTACAAGGTTCATAACAGAAGGAAGAAGACAGGATCTTAAAATACTTTGTTGTACTGGGGTATTAGTGTCTTAACCAGGATTAATTTCATCAAAACATTCAGAGTAGGTACAATTTTGATTTTTGCCTCTTCAGCCATGTTCAGGAGTGCACTAAGGCTCCTCCTTGCTGAACTCCAGAACAAGCTATGCAGTTTCACATGCACTATTGTACTGCACACCACTATTTGCAACATCCACTTATTGTTATTGGATGTTACAAAAAAAAAAAGATAGACAAACAGCAAGCAGTCCATAGAACAGATCTGGGTCATCAGTCTTTGGGGCAAGGGGAAAGGAAAACACCTGTCAAAGTTTTGTCTTCGGTCACCTGCATAAGGTAGTACCCATTACCACCACTGGTATTCTGGAGAAGATGGCAGGTATGCACTGCAGGAGGTCCATTCTCAATTTTGAAGCCAAATCATTGCTTGTTAGTGACAGGCAATGTATGTGTGAGTGAATGACTTTTACATTATAGGAGAGAAAGATAATGGGGCAAATCTGTGCTTTGTATTTGTCACCTGCTTCATGAAATCGTCATCTCTCCCATGCAGACTTTCAGCAATGAGAAATGAGGTGAAGTGCAGCCCCACTGCTCCATGGTTTTATTTTTAGGGCTTATTTCATCAGTTAAAGGTTGGCTTTTAACATCAGGAAGGAGTGCAAAGGCCAAGAGTGAACATGAAGTTTGCACTTTCATACCTACCAGTCTGCCACAGGGGACTATTCCACCCAGAAGTTGCCATCTTACCTAAGTAGGAGGTTTTTCTACACTAAGTAGCAAACATCCTACTTTGCAGTTGCTTGGTCCACTTCACTTTGCTTCTTCAAGGCAAAGAAACCTTCAACCATTCCAGAGAAATGGAAGACTGAAGGATGCCGTGACTGGAGACTTAGCCCAACTCTCCTCACCCATCTTCTGTGCTGCAATTACTGTCCACAGTAATTGTCTTCTATAGACTTTGCCAAATGTATCACGGTTTTGTCTTCTGTGCCCCTCCTTTACCACTTGCCACTGTTGGGATTAAAGGAGCAAAAGCCTTTGAGGTAAAAATTACCTCTGAGCCTAACCAGCCACAGTGATGGAGGAATGATGTGACCTACACATTTTGTCCCTCACAAACATGTACTCCACAGACTGAGCTCATGAGTTCCACTTTCCTTGGCTCAAGGCCTGGAAACTTGAGTCTTTACCAAGTGCCAGACCTCCCAGGGAGGGAAAAATTAACCTCAGTTTACAGGTCAGAGCACTCTGATATCCTTGTATTTTGCAAAATATTGCTTTAAGGATATGAGGAGAATGAGGTTTTCTGAGTAGAGTCATCTGAGACCATTTGGTAGGTTTTTAAAATCTGAAAGGTTGTTTGGTTTAGGCTTTCTTTTTTAAACAACTCTAATGGGGATTATGCAATCTAACAACCATCCCCCTTCCACTTACCATTGCAACCTCCTCACTAACCACAGACAGTCCCTAATACAGTATTTCAGTGTAGTTTAGAATTAGCAAATTCATTTACATCTTCCTCATGACAAAGGTTATTTAGATTAATAATGCACAAGGATTTCTAAAGCCCTCTGCTACATCCTGCCTGTACACGAAATGCTAAAATTGCAGTTTAGTGCAACAATCAATGGAATCAATTCCTTTGACTTTATATGGCTCACTAGCATGTCTCATACAACTTTTAGGACTCACTTTTAGGTTCACATTATCTTTGCTCTTCATGGTTTCCACACCTTCCTGATGCTTTGTGCTACGTCTTTACCCCTTCTCCCCATCATTCCTCGTGTGCTTGTAGCACCCACTTCCAACAAGACTCTTCAACCAACCAGCAGCAACCAAGAGCATTTTTAGAGTTTAGCTATGCTAATTGAATCCCAGCTAGTCAACATTTAGTAAAAAACCCAGCTAGTACTGGAAAGAATAAACTACTCTACATCCTTTAAACTTCTTTAAACCAAAAGAGAACAAATCCAGCATAACCACTTCCATAAAAGAAAAAAAAGTTATCCTTGATTCAAACTTTTTAGAAAGGTAAACAATGCAAGCCTCAGCTTCCCCACAATCATTCCAATTTTTCTTTACTAATTGCTTCAGAAGAGCAGTTCACATTGTGTGGTCAGGCAGAGAAAAACATAATTAAAGTTACACAGAGATTGTCTAACTTGTTAGTATCCCAAGCCAAAAAGAGCAGAAAGTACACTGTACTTTTGAGAATCAGCTTAAAAGGACATAGACTGGTTTAATGTTTGCCCTAATTTACAATGAAAAAATCCCCCAATTCTTCTTCCATTTAAAAAAGTTATTTTCTATGGAAAAACTTCATTCTGTATATAGACCAGCTTACCCTTACCTCCAAACTAGCAACACACATTCTTACATGCTTGCCTGGCCATGAGACTTGTGAACTATACAGAAAAAAATCTACACATTGGTTTGCAAAGATTATCCAACAGTAGAGCAAAACGTCAGAAGATGTTCAATTGAAAAATCCAACTGTAACTTTGACTTCAGGAAAACAAAAGTAACTCAAAAATTTTTGCACAGAGGTCACTTCAGTGACTTAACACCCAACTTTCCAAACTCTGCTAACTTTTATTAATGCCTTATTTTATTAATCTACATTTTTAGGAAGAGTTCACAAGAAGAAAAAGGGGAATGACATCCATCTTACCCTGTAAATTGTGCATACAGAGTGAAGGATATACTACAGAAACAGCAATGAGCAGCAAGAGACTGATGCAGCAACCCAGCCTGTCCAACAGGTTTTAGGGAATACAGTTTGCTCAGGAACTAGACGGAGTAACACAATGCTCCAGGGCCTCTCCAGAGCACAAATGAGGGGAGAAGAACTTTACTCCTGCATTGATCAAAGCAGTGGCAGTGCTAAGCTGCAGTCTGGAAAAAGCACAGTCAGATGTGTGATACCACGATAAGAGTCTGCAATAAAAACCAGTCGACCATGTCACAGACCAAACCAGAGTGTTCACAAGAACTGAACTATTATTACTATTAATTACTGTATTTTGGAGGTGGAAATACAGTTTTAACTCCACCTAAATAGGTATCACATCACCCATTCATATCCTGACCAGCCACTGCATTTACAACATAAAGCCTCAAATCATTATTCTGATGAACAACAGGTAAGGGCAGAGTGCTGGAGACATCCCCAGTCTGGAAGTGGAATTCAATAAGCAGCTATTCAGGATGTCTCTCACCTCCTACATTGAGAAGAAACACTTCACATGCCACCAACAAATAGACTGAGTACAACTCAAATTAGTTTAAAAAAATTAAAAGAAAAAAAGGTGTTTCTTCTGAGTCCGTCCTCCCATTCTGCAATGCAAGCAGGAGCACTGTAATAGAGACCAATTGGTTAACCCCAATCACTGCTTTCTGCTTAAATTTGAAATAAATACTCTGGGCCATATTGAAAGCCTGAGAAATCATCACTTGCAGACCCACTGCCCACAAACAAGTCCATGTTCTACACACCTATCAAAAATGAGACGGGTACAACAGGCATACATTACATCTAACTCCAAACCTGCTGTGCTGACCCACATGTAGTCAAATTTTCAACAAAACAGCTACAAATTCTTTTGGAAAACTAATACCTTTGTTTATGACAGTCAGAAAAGGTTTTGTAATGTACAGTGTTGACCACAGCCAGTGCTTTAACTTTTCTACTCTCAAACACACAATGGTGCTCTTGCCATCATTTTTTTTTAATCTTCTTTTAAGAATATTACAGAACTGTAAAAAAATGCTCCATATTTGGACTAATTGAAATTGAGTGCTTTACATAACCTTCTTTACATCACAGGAAAACCCCAAAGAAGTAGGGGGAAAAAAAAATCACATAAGCAA
This sequence comes from Dicrurus megarhynchus, assembly GCA_013399195.1. Lineage (NCBI taxonomy): Eukaryota > Metazoa > Chordata > Aves > Passeriformes > Dicruridae > Dicrurus > Dicrurus megarhynchus. The sequence goes on from VXAD01003137.1 coordinate 628,948, forward strand.
AAATCACCCAGTCAATTAACCAAGAAAAATAATTTAAAAATGAGAAAACCTTACTTGCAGAAGTACAATTATTGAACTGGTGAGATATAAAAAGGACAAACATTCAAGCCTTTATATAGGCCATAATATGGATGGAAATAAGCTCTTTACACTTTTTTTTTTTTCTTAACATATTTATAAATGCCACACCTAGTCAGGACACTTTGAAACAACTTCTTTAAAGTTATATTTTGTTGCAGTTGACTTCTCCCCTCCTCATTTATTTAGGGCAGTTGCTGATATGAGTTTTACAAAAGTCAAGCCAGGGACACTCCAACCAGCCTCAGAAATGACAGACATTTGTCGTATACTCAGCAGGACTTGGTCAGCATCATTCTGTGCACACACACAAACATCAACATATTTTATAATAAACTATAAAACTTACTTTTCTGTATCTGAGGATTGCTTCCAGCCTCCTTGAAGATCCTGTGTGACATCTTTCCTTGTATTATTTAAGACGACATCATCTTTATTTACAGAATCCTCTTTTTTTCTAGCTGTAGGCTCTTCAATTTTCGGATTCTTTGGTTGCATGTCCTTTGGAAGGGTATTTGTGCTCTGTAAATCCTTTCCACATCTGTTGGGTTCATCTCGGAAGGTAGAGGGTTTAGATTCTACCAAAGAAGATTTTGTTGCAATATTAAATAAGCTTCCAAGGAAATGAAAAAAGCCTTCTCGGGGTTGCTTGTCTTTATCTGCTGTTTTGATTCCAGGAGTCAAACTAGGGAGGCTATTAGCCTTTTTCAGCTCCTCCTGGATTTCAGACTTGCTGAGTTCTTCTGTTGAATGGTTCTTCTCTTCATTTTGACAAGCCTAAGATAAATACAAAAAGCACATAAAGATGATGTTTCCTGTCATTTTCACACATTCCCAAATTCCTTAAGTTGCGCCTATGCATTGTATTCCTTTCAGGAGAGCTGTCATTTAGAAAGGTTAAAAGCCCACTGCTTGCTGTCTTCTCTTCTTGTACTAAAGAGGTCCCTAATCTACAAAAATAAAAAGGACTAACACAGGCTAGAAGATTCCCAAAGCAGCTGCAGTGGAAAAAAATACAGGACAGATGGCAACAATTGCTTCAACTGGCATAAAAAACATGGGGAAGAAGCAAGGAACAGTTATTTCACACTTCAGACTAATCCCCTTGGAAAGCACAGCTTCACAAACAAACCTCCATGTGCTTGTGAGAACAGTTTTCAGCTTGCAATCTAGGCAAGAACACCACAGCCAAACACAAACACACCACAGCCTTCTGCACTTCCGAAAGCTGAGCAGAATCAAGAACACAACTGGGATAAAACGAACTCAGCTCGCATCCCGGAGGTGAATCCTACCTGCTACCCTTAGCAAAGGGATGTTGCAGCCTTTGGCCAGCTCTCCTTTAACTTAAACAGCTGTTTCCAAATGGATTTGTTGTGTCCCACAACCTCCAGCACTCAAATTGCCTGGTTTTTCACACAGCCGAAGTCCTACGGAGCACCACCCCTGCACCTCCGACCTTCTGAACTGCCTATCAGCCCTATCAGTGAACTGAAATGAATGAGCACCGAGGCAGGGCGTCACCTCATTCAAACCACATGTTCATTTCTTCCCTCAACTCAGCTGAGCATCTACACCCAGAGGCAAGGCAAGCTCCATTCCTCACCAATTTATGCCCTTGAATTTCCTCCATGTCAGCTCCTCTCACAGATCCAAGGTCTGCTGTACAAGCTCATCTTACTTCTGTCAAGACCATCTGCCCAAAAGGATGATACAACTTTACTGGAAGGCTTCACAAATACCACATGTAATCACATTTTCAGCTTCACAATCTGCAAATATTTTTTTCCCTGGACTAAAAGTTTTCTGGGAAGCATCTCCCCCCATCCCCACCCTTCGTAGTGGGTGCCATAGGCTATTGCTGCCTATTTTATCTTTACAGTACAACCCTTTTAATTTCAATTCCTGATTCAACCCAGTTTATTAATACAGATTAAAGTTACCCCAGCTTTTCTTAGACAAAATCTATCCTGCTCAACAGGAGTGGGAAAGAACACGAACAAAAAGTCCTATGCAAATTTTAGTTGTGTCAACAGTACATTTGGATAAGAGTAATTGTTTCAAATTGGGCAACACCTACTCATCCAATCTACACAGAAAGCTACTATTCCACTAGGTGACCAATCCTGCTTCCACTTGAAGTAATCTTAAATAAACCAGCAGGCTTATTTGTTAATAGTCCACCCAGGATCATGTTAATGATGCAAAAAGTGTTTTAATGAACTCAGCTTCATCCTTGGGGAACAGCAATTTCTTAAGAACTTTCAGGATATATTTAGTGATACTGGAGCAGTGGTCTTTAAACTTCAAGCAATGCTTTTTCACCTTTTAAATACGGAGCAGATGCAATTGCTTAATATTAAAAGATGCATGTGTTGAAAATGGAATTGTTTATGTGAGGACAGAAATTGAACAGCACTAATTTGTCCTTGAGAAATCCGCACAACCTCCATTTTCTTTGTACAGGCAAGACACTTGTACAACCACACCGAACTTCTAAGTAAACTTTTAAAAGTGGTCCAAGTCAAACTCTGGCCCTTCTTCATCCCAGCTGTGACAAAGCCCACTTGCTCCCCCACACACTGCACTGATCAACAGCTGATGCATCACAAAGGGGTGTAGTCACCCCCAGGTATCAGAGATTTACCACTTTACATGTCAACTCTACCCAAACCCACCCCTGGAAATGAAGATGCCAGCAGTGCAGCTTGCAGATGTGCCATAGCTCTGGCTGCTGCTGGCTTCAGTATTAGACAAGTAACACACGAGCCTGGAATGAATCTCTTGAATAATTAACTTTATCTCACAGGAACTGAGTACTTTGCATAAGGAAATACAAAACAGAAACAAGGAAACAAAACAATTTCCAAAATTTGATAAGTGAATGATTCACCCTGTCAGCTTCAAAGTTCTACTGTCATAGTTTCTCCCTTCACTTTGACTAACACCTTAGAATTGTTCAATACCAAATTTTAATTCAACTTTAAGTGAAGGAAGGCATTTCTCTCGTTTTGTGATTTGTACCATTCACTCAGATTTGTCTGATCTAAAAGAGTATTTCAGTGCAGGAAATGCACACAAATCTTATTCTTTTCTCTGAACATATAACCCTTTTAAGCTATAAATATTTATATTAACTATTACAGTATCTATGAAGTTAACAACTAAATGCATTAACTATAAAAAAAATTGTTACATTAAAAACTTGACAGCAGTTTAGTCTTACAGGTGCTTTTGTTTGTTGCTTTGTTTGGTGGGGTTTTGCCCATTTTTTAAAACCATTTGTATTCAGGAACTACTGGAGGGTTTTGGTTTTTTTTTTTTTCCTATTTGGAACTGAGACTTCAAATATAGTTAAATCTCTACATGTGAAAGTCTTCTCCAAGCAGCTCTGAGACATAACGCTTGTAAAGACTGTGCTGCGTATTTGTGAGCATAATTTATGCCCTGCTTGAAAAGCTGTTTTGTAGTCTCTGCTTCCAGAAACAGGTATCTATTTAGACTTTCCTTCCTCTTTAATCTTCCTTTCTTTACTTAACTTTTGGTAAATCAAAAGAACAGGAAGTTTTAATATGAAAGGGTCCTTCCATACCTTTAACCATAAATAGCATCTTGCATGAAAAAAAGCCACAGAGAACATTTACACTGTGCTTATTTGAAGATGTATGTGGATTTTAAGTCCTAACACAGAAACTATGCAAATCCTTCTTTCTTCTCTTCAATGTAATCAATCCTACTCTCCATATATTCTCCCTCCTGCTCCACTTTGCCATAACAGACAGCTTGAGCTATTGGTATTTTATCATTTGCACACAAAATCCCAATTCAAAGTCTGAAGCACTGTTTAGGCATTATACAAACAGCACTGTTCCTGGTGCAGAGTTTGAAGTTTGTATTTTAAGACGATGCCATATTCAAATTACTGAGACAAAAGCACATGATTTTACTTTACTAAAGCCAGTAAGCCTCTAGCACAGCAGGAGCCTTCAGGCACAAGTGCCTGATGAACATGCAGTACGGTGGCAATTCCATGAACCAGTATCACAGAAACTTTCCCTTAACATTCCCCATGCCTCTCTCCCAGTCTGTCTCTGACAGAAGCCCCCAGCAAACACTCAGGAAAAAAGAAAAGGCAAGGTCATAGGGTATATATAAAGTAATCCTTTCCCTGGTACATCCCACCAGTTTTCAACAGTCAGGGCTTTTAGCTGACATTGACAGAGCATTTATTCTGTCACAATTAAGCTTGAGCAGTTTGATATTCACAACACTGAAGGAATACCAGTGGCTCTTGTTTTACCTACATCTCATGTCATCCGTCAGAGAAAAACAAATTTAAAAAGTCCTCTTGCAGTGTCACAGCAGTCTGAATAGTTTCTCAGGCTTACCAAGCAAACATTAGTTCCTGGATGGAAACCTACCTGCCAGATCCCCTTTGAGATCCTTGCTGATGCAAGGAAGAAGTTTCCTGCTATAGCGTTCTTTCTGCTCCTCTTGTAATGAACTGTCATCAGTCTTCCCCTTGCCTCCCCTTTCCCACTCTCTGTGAGCTTTCCTGCTTGTGACATGCTTCATGAAGCTTTAATTAGCTTTTAGTCCTTTGGCAAGTTGTTCCCCCAAGTTTCACTGGGCAAGCTGTGGGTAACCTGGCCTGACCTTACAGCTGAGCTGAGGCTGGACTGGATGACGTTCTGGGGTCCCTTCAACCTGAATTATCCTATGGGCCTGTGCCCTCACATGCAACGAGGCTGGTGCGGAGAGGAAGCCTGGCAGAGTGTGAAACAAGATTACACCTTCAGTCAGGTGAGCGGGGACACTGCAGTGGTAAGTGATGCTGTGTCTGGGCACTGTGCTCCCACTTTGCTGCACAGAAGCCTGGCAGCTGGGGCTCGGGAGACAAGCCCACAGTGCCATGTCTCAGGCAGGATTCTTATCTCAGCTAATTTATTCATGGCAGCCGAGGTGTGTTTTCCAGGCTGTAATCCACTCCTGGCTGCAGCACAGACTTACGCCCTCGGCCTAATTGCACCTTGGCAGGCAGGCTCAGGGCTCGCCACCAGGGTGAACGATCCCCCGAGGTGGCACAACAGCACCCTGAGGAGGGATTGCTTTGCCAGCTTTGCCTCGGTTTTCCTCACCTCCCGCACCAGCAGGGAACAGCCACCCTTGTAACCACCTTTCTCAGCAGCTGGGCGGCTGAAGTTTGAATTGCCAGCGGTTTTCAGTCAGCAAGGACTACGTCCGTCTGCCAAAAATACCACCTCTTTTATGGCCCTACCGAGCGAAATGAAAACATTAGCAGCATTAAAACACAGATCTCCGTGAACAAAGCATTAGCTTCCAGCCACGACTGCCAGACATTTCGGATTTCCCTCGCCATGAATGAATGCTCATTACGAAGCAGAAACTCGGGACAGCCGCGCAGGGCCCTCTCAGGCCGCCTGTCCTGCTGCGCTGGGAGCTGCTGCTGGAGAACAATCTGCCCCTGCACAGATACACTTCTGCCACCTCATCTCTCCTGTACTTGTGAGAGAAGATGGCCTGCCATCAGAAATTTAGGATTGTCACTAATTCACCCCAGAGACTTTTAGTAAGTCATTTAACCCCGGCATCCCGATTAACTCATCTGAGAAGCGGCCACGGCACTGCTCCTGAATTCCCATGTGCTGGCATTTAGAAATCATTTAACAGCTTCAGGCTGAAGCGTTGGGTGCACAAAGTAGCACATTTAGGCATTGCCACCTACAGTACAGGAAAATTAATCTTGTTCCTAGCCTTAGCTTTGACCTTTCAACATAACTGAGATGGCTGCATTTCATTTAACAATGATGAGCATCTCATTCAATTTGAACACTGATAGAGAACATAAATTCTGTGTGCTAAGCAAAATCCACAGTGAAATAGCTCTGTTTGGTGGCAGGCTGGTTCATCCCCACAGTGAGGCACTAATGCAGGTTTTTCAGCAGATTTTCTTTTTCTGGGAGGTTAAAGTATCCTTCGTGTAATCTCCTGCTTTTTTTCAGTGAGTGGGACACACTGAGGTGCCTTAAATCCACACGTGAAACAAGCTTTTGTTTTTTCAACTACTGTGAGGAAAATCTTTTAGGCTTTTGCAACCAACAGGAGGCAACACAAATGGAAATCTAATGAAAAACTATTGGACATAGACACAGATTAGGAACAAGACTTGTCGAAGGAAACTAGAAACTAAAAAAATTAAGGCAAAAGTACTATCAGACAGTGAAATACACAATAAGAACCCCTAAAAGTCCACTGTTGCTAGTGTTCATGAGACAAATGGATTTAAAAAATACATGGTTAAAGTGGGTTTTTCCTATTTAAGCCAGTAATTAGAGTGGTGGTGTAGAAGATGTACGGGAGGCCCACCATTGTGAAAAACTGGTTAGTCTTTAATAAGAAGTACCTCTTAAGTAATCAGAAAAAGCAAAAAAAACCCCAAAATAAACAAAGAATGACTTGGGGGTTTGGGGGAATTTAAGTTAAAGGTGAACTCAGTATCTCTACAAATACCCAATTAACCTGAATGTTTTGGCTTTTTAATACTCCTTCCACATCCTCATTTCTCTGCTTGGTTTGACATGAAAAAAATCAGGTCATGACAGCCCTGGAAGACAAGAGAAACTGGAAAACTAATGAAATCATGGCACCTTCATAATCAGGAGTAAAAGTTAAACAACAGGAAGAGACTTTTAGTTAAACTGTATCAGTTTTGCATTTTTAAAAATAAACCTATTTAAAGTCAATGACTATTTAACATTTGGAAAGACAACTGCATCTGTTCAAAGTTCAGCACTGGGACTTTAAAAATTTGTTTATCCATTTGAATTCTTGAAACAGCAAGGAGTCATTAGTGTATATTTAATTTGTCAGATGAGGAAAGAAAAGATGAAACAAACATTCTCTGAAACTCTATAGTATTCTCCTAAAATCTGAGGAAGTATCCAGAGATACAGTCCCTGACAAGAGAACAGATAAAGTGGTACAGGTGAACACTTCAAATGAAAAGGTGGAGAAAAAGGAGGTATAATTTGAAATAAAGTTTCTGCTAGGTCACCTTTGCAGGGAATTTTAAACCCAGTAAAAGTCTCTAGAAGGACATTAACTTTTTAATTTAAAAGTTTCTCTTCACACCATTTGCAGAGCTGCTCAAAAATTTTCCCATCTGAATTTTCTCATTAAATTATTGTAAAGCTCTGATCAAAGATTAAAAATTGGTACTCACTTCTGAGCATGCAACCATCACCTTATTACTACAAGGTCTACTGTGGAGCCAGAGAGAACAGAATTAAATTGTCTTATTTCTGTTCTTTCCTCTAAAGTCTTCCAGTACCACACTTTCATTGCCTTTTAGTGAATACATTTTCACAAACATGAAACTATTTCTGTTCTCTTTCATTTGACAATTTCTTAAGTTTAGGTGGAAAAGAAAAAGGTGAAATTTACCTTTTCAATGGAGGAGACCGTGCACTTGGAATGGGATGAGACAGTGTGATTTCCACCGGCATTTATATTCTATTGGCAGATTATAGCATCTGGCATCACACTTCTGCTTCTCATCTGTCTGCTGGTTTTCTGAGCTAAACAGACCAAGGTTTAAGCCTTTTTTTCCCCCCCACCTATCCTGAAACAAAGTTCCCTGCTCATGATCCCTCCTTTGAAGAACTAAAGTAGTAGAGAGGGAAGCATGTTTCAGGATCATTCTCTCTAAAAATCTTCAGTATGACCAGGGAATTTACCAGAACTTTAGATGGGATGAGCTTGAAATATCTTCCTTAACACACACAGCTGTTAACACCACCAATTAAAGTGTCCAGGGAAACACCAGGAAGTGCCAGGTATTCAGCTATAAAATTCCATTTCAACAAAAGTCTACAATGTGACTGAAGAGAAAAAGATCTCCTTTCAGCTTTCACAAGAGAAATCTTGATTATACAAACTCCAAAACCATTTTTGTTTAATCTTTCATTGTTGCTGTGGGCAGCAACAGCAACAGTTTTTAAAAGTGACCCTCAGGTTTATCAAAAATTCACAGTTGGCAGCAGTAGTCCATCTCCCTTGACTCCCAAAAGACAAAGAATCCCTCCCTCTGATTTCCAATTATTACGTTAGGAATTCACAGACAGGCTGAGCAGACATTACTTAGATAATTAGTGATGAAATTTCAAGTGATGAGGTTTTTGAAATAAAGTCAATATAAAATAAACCCATGACAATATAAATCCCCACCCCATGCTATACAGAAAAAAATATGTAGTTAACTAAAACTCTAAGTTTAATTTTGATTTCTAACTTTCTGTAAAGCAAAACTATAGTTAGAATAAAGGACATTCAGTAAGAACAGCTACCTATATTCAGCAAGTTCACGGGACTTTAAAAAAAATCTTTTGTAAACTGGAACACTGGATGAAAAATTTTGTGACAGAGAATTACAGCACAAATTAGGCTGAAAGGAATGTGGCTGGGGAGGTCATGCAGTCTGTGCTCCTGCACAAAGCAGCTCTGGTCCATCCAGCTTTGTTTTGAGTACTTCCAAGCATAAAGATTCTGCAACTCACTTGGGCAAACTGTTCCAATACCTGACCATTCTTATAGTAAAGGGGGAAAAAAAATTAATATAGGTGACTGGAATTTTGCCATGTTCCAACTTGTACCTGTTCCAACTCCAAAGAGAACCTGACTCCATCTTATCACATAATTGCAGTCTCTGCCATCAAAATTTAATACCATGTCTACTTCTTAAATACAGCCATCTTTAGTTACCTTGAAAAGAAATTCATGTGAGAAAGCAGAGCTACAGAATAATCACTTCTCCATGCTCACAGTGTACAGGAGTACTTGTCAGAGGACAATTAGCCACAGGTTTAATTTGCAGCACAGAAGCTTTAGATGGGATGTTAAGAAAAAGGCTTTTTAATTATAAGGTCTATGAAATTGGTAGAACAGTTGTCTGATGAGGTTGCAGAGATCTTAAGAGATCTCCATCCCTGGAGCTCTTTGAGAACAAGTTAGACAAACTTTTATCAGGTATGACATAGATACAGAGATCTCACCTTGGGGCACAGGAGCAGACTTGATAATCTTTGCTGTGCTTTCTGCCCCAGAGTTTTCTATGAAGGTTGAGACTGTCTCAAGTTAATTCAAGCTTGAGCCTATGGGCCAAATGATAGAATATTTGATGCTACTGAAATACTAAAATCTAAATTATACAATTGGTATATCAAATTTGCACTTTTTGGAACTTTTGGGTTTGCCTGACAGAGCCCACATAGTGGTTCCTGTGCTGAGATGCTTAAGAATTCCTTCCTAATGGGTTATGGCAGAATGTGCTATTTCCTCCGTGCACGCTGCTACGGGAAGGATATCTGGGGACCACGAAACACACTTTTGCAAGGAGCCCTGTTGCAATATTCCCTTTGAAAACAAAGTCCCTGTAGCCCTAAAAGGGAGGTTGATGATATACTAACGTGTACTGGACACTATGTAATGCAGATATTTAGTATACTAAACATGAAGTTCAAGAACTGTTTACATCCACACAACCATCTGTTCAACAATCACATCGCTCAGAGTGTTTACTCAGAAAGGACACCCTTTACAGCCCCAATTCAAAGGAACAGAAGCAAAACAAAATCTATAAATAAATACTGGGAGGGGGTGGTGTTCTTTCTGCAATCAATTAACAGACACAGCAAATACATTTCAGTAATATTTTCTTGAAAGCGATCAAGTGATGATTGATAAAGTCCCCCTGGCACACAGAAAAACTAGGCATAATGTTTTCAAAAGGTGCACATTAAAATAACTTTTCCTCCCTTTATGAGCTAAATATTTCATTGTAGGGAAAAAATAATGGGGTAAAGTACAGAAGTGGTGTCTAAAGTGCTCAGAAGAGTCAAAGAGCTACCATAGCTTGGCACAGTGCCACTCACCCAGTCAGCTATAGTTTAGACATTCGACCTTTGCTGCTAAATCAGAAACTTACAGCTCCTCTGCTATTTTGCCCCTGGCCTCCTGCTGAGATGGCCAATGAATATACAAAATCACAGCATGGAAGTCCATCAGAAATAGGATGGCTCATTAACTTGGTGACAGCTAACACAGACACAACATGGTTTCACTTTTAGTCACCATCCACCTGAAATGCTGAGGTAGAAGCACAGCTCAGAGATACAGGCATGCTTGGAAACCTGCCAAAAACTGGTCCATGTCTAGATTCAAACATTCTTCACAAAGTACACTTTCTGCAACAACATTTTTTTGGTCAGCCCATAGTAACCTTGATGATTGGATGAAAAAACCCGAAGAATCTTTTAATAAGACTAGGCTGGAAAAGTCTCAATCCCAAGACCCTTATCCCAAGACCACAATTAAGACAGTTCTCTTCAACTGCTCAGCTGCAGCCTGGTGATCTTAGCAGAAGAGAGTTTATTTTGGCCAATGTGGTGTTACCAAATTTCAAGTGTGTATTGGAGAGAACAGTGAGAGGAAAAAACAGAAAAATACTTTCCTCAGAAAATGTGGCGGGAGGGGAGAGCAACAGAAAACAAATACTTTCTCCACCTCCTCTGAGTAAGTTTCTACTACCTAGTTGTAATTTCAGTGCACACTAATAAAAAATTAGACTGCTAAAAGTACTCTCTACCATGCACATGAAACTGTTCAAGTGTATCAAGTTTTCGATCAGCTTAAGAAAGAGGAAAGTAAGTTAGACAGGAAGCTCTCAGTACAGCTGAAGAGCCAGCACATTCTAGTAATATGAAAACCACACCTTCTTCCTAAAGCCTATACAAACACCAGGTATTATTTCAAAGAGAATGTCATGGGTTTAGTCTTTTAAACATAGGTCTAAAACAATATTATTAAATAAAAACTTATGGCAAGACAAAGAGGAGATCAGATACTTGGAACAAAACTTTACAGCACTAATCCTGGCACCATTTTTTAGCACAGCATTATAAAAACACAAGCTCCGAGTAAAAGACTTCACCGAAACAAATTTAGATTCAGCAGGGAAGATTCTGAATCGTGGCTTTTGTAAATTAAAAAAATTAATGAGATTTAGTTTTTGGCAAGAAAGAAATACTCTTAGGTAACTTAAGCTTGCTGTGCTTGCTTTGCTCCACGTACACATCCTGCTTTTTCCTTGAGACCTAGCTCTATTCATACTTCCTTCTAAGCAATTCCTAGTGCTGAAGTCTTGTGCACATATGCTAAATGCTTCCCCTTCCTCAGTCCAAACCCTCCTCCAAAGGAAAATCTGGTTTGGAATTTTTCACTGATCTGACACAGAAAAATGAGATTTTTTTAAAACAGAGAAAATTTTCTTCTACTATAGTAGGTATTATCTTCTCTGGTTTATCAGAAGCCTTTCTGCCTGCATTCCAAGGCATAAAATCAATGATTTATGGTAAGAGGAAGGTGTGCAGTGGCCTTTTCCAGGAGCTCTGAACTGACAGACCTGGCTTGAATCCACAGGGCTTCTGAACAAACACTGTCTTCCACCTTGCTGTAGACAAACCACAGCCAAAATGGAACTGTTATTGAGCAAGTAACCCTGCTGGGGTCTTCGCAGAGGCAACTGCAATGTCTCCAGCTTTGGTGAAGCCCAAAAAGCCGGTCCCTAGATACTGAGGATGCAACTACAAAGGGACTGTGGGCCCTATAGAAGAGGAGCACTTCCTTCCCCATACACCATCAGTGCCCAATAAACGCAACACGGGACAGAAATCTCAGATTCAGTGTGTTAAGAAGCCTACAGATAAATCTGGCAGACCAGCCAAGCCCCTTTTGGGGAAGCAGCCACCATATTACCAGCACTGAACTAAAACAACTTAGAAAAGGAACAAAAATTCAAGCAAAATTGCTTAGTGACTGGGTCACTAGAACAGCTCTGTGCAGGGCAAGATGTGACAGCAGCAAAGACAGCTGTTATCACCTGTCCTGCACATAATTATTTATGATGATGCCTGAAGTGGCCACTTAAAAACAGAGACTAGACAAGAGTAAGGGAATAAGGTAGGTATTTATCTGAAAGGCCTTCAAGGTACACCCTGGGGAGCCAGAGGCTACTGCCAAGATGGACCCCAAGATGGACGACAGGTCACGAGTTCTTCACCCTTTTACAGGTTTGGTTCATTTGCATATCAGGGTTAATTCTCCAATTAAAGCTTCAGTTAATGATGTAATTTCCATAAGCTTGCCCCCCCTTTAGAAGCTTTTGGTTTATACATTTTGGGCCTAGGACGGTCTGAATGTCCTTGGAGAGCAGGCCTGGAGAGGCTTTGTTATGTCTACCTAGCACGAGAGAGCAGAAATTAACAGGTTACAAGAAACCTCAGAGTTACACACTAAGCAGTACAGGATTTGAAAAATATGAAAGTTAAAACCTAAGACATCAATGATATCTGGCTAAATCTAAGCACAACTTTAGAGGTGTGCCTAGTGCCACAGGAGAAAGCCCTGATCACAGAGGAACGTCCTTCTCCTGCAGTACAAGGCTTACGGGACAAGACAAGCATGATTAACACGGGTAACTGGTGAGGAGCAGCTGATGTACACACAAATTTCAGCAGAAAAATCTTAGAGTGCTTTGGCCAGCAACCAGCAGACCTTCAGGCAAGCAAAGACTTTCTGGTTAGATATTTGTAAGCTATACAGAAATGGTGCTTTAGAGGAATGCCTCAAAACACAGTTTGATAAAAATATTAGTTTTCTACTTCACTGGCTAACTGCATGTGGAATTAGCACTGAAGTCCCACTTCTTTTGTGTAAGTAAATACATGAATTTTATTTTAAGAATGTGAAGCACAGTTTTCCTGTCTTCAGCATGTATATTAGAACCCTGGCATAGTAGACACTAACCCAGAATATGGTAGTCAGGTGACACATCACAGCACAGGAATGCATCCAACATCAGAACTCTAACAAACAGCCACAAGCAGAGGTGGCAGGTTTTACCTACAATAAATACTAGTCAATGAAAACCTTACCTTCAAAAGTGCAGGCAGAGTTGTGCTTTCCTTTTGGCTGCTCTTTAAATTTATGGCTTCGCTCCCTTTGTTTTCAGAACTGAAAAACAAAAATATTTTGTAATGCTGAGTACTTGAATTATTCAAATCCACTCAAGAGCCAACACATTCAATTTAAACACAAGAGAGCTTTAACTTAGAAAGACAGAAAAACATTTTCCAGACCATAGTACATACTCTGCACATACTGAAACTGAAAAAGCCAAGCCCCAAAAAGCTGAAGATAGAAACAAAATGACTGTTTCACCTCATACAGAGGTTTCTGAACACAAGCATTCAGAAACAGCACACAGAATTTCAGCTCTTCCAGCTGAAAAATAACAGGATTTCCACGCCTCTGTATTATTTTTCAACTGTAGCTGAACAATGATCTACCACAGCAGCATTCATTGCCACAAGACCACCTGGCAGCTACAAGGTACACCCCGTTCCGAGGGCTGTGAGCAAGTGGAATGCACTCCTGGCAGGTGGAATCCCAAATCACAGCTACCACATTGAACAGTTCTTCACTGAACATGCCTAATGGGCCATGCAAATGCAGAAGGAATTTTAGAAAGGGGACAACAGGTACATGTTTATTACCAAGGCAACGCCTGCTGTTCCATTTTCAAAGTCAGAAGTCCAAAATCACGTGTGTCCTTACTGGAAATTCACCAAATTAATTCAAATTGGTTTGAGAGCTCATCTTTGGAATGAAGGGAACCAAATCCCTGCCCCCAACCCCAATTCTTAAAACAATCCTTACACACAGTCCAGTGGAGAACATTTTAATAAATAACAAGCAACTTAAAAGCAAAACCATTATCAAAGAAAACATTAGGTGATGTTAATGACAGACATCAGTTCCTGCACAGTGTTCCATAACATGAAGAAAAATAACTTTGTACCAATATATGAGTATTTCAGTTAATTCATAATCACTTTGAATACCCTTCTTCATCAGTCTTAAACATTTAACTTTGCTACTGACAAATGCACAAGCCCTTATTTCTGAACTCATGTGAAGAGATGAACTGAAAGCTTTTTAAATAAAAAACAAATAATTTGCAGTTCGGTGAAATTCTGCAAGGATTTAGAGAAGGAATTTAGGTGCTGCTGTACTCCTACTGCTCCTGACTGTAAACCACAGGTAAGAACAGGTAAGTAGAACTCCCAAAACAAAAGGTTTTCTGCCTATTGTGGATTAGGCATCTGCATTCAGTATACACTGATTTACAAAATACAAAAGCCACTCTGACTAAATGTAAGTTTCCTTCTCAGCTGCTCAGAGACAGCATTCCCTGAAGAGAAATGGTATCAGAACTCTCCTGCTATCAAGTTTTTCAAGATCTTTCGCATCTTTTCAGATGCATCAAAAGAAAAGCTTCTTCCTCCCGTTTACAGATCATCTCCAAGTTGAAAACCATGTACTTTCACATCACCTTAGGTAATCTTTCATAATGCATTCATAAACACAAGGATGCTTTTTCAAGGAGAGCATCACACAGAAAGTCTTGGCTGTTCTTTGCCTCCCTGGAAGACAGAGCAGATGAATTGATATTCTAACCTATTAATTTCTTCTGCTGCTAATGTGTTTCACAAAGGAGATGTCACAATCACTCTGGGCAGTCTGGCACACTAATAAAAGTGTTTCTCTGCACATAACCTATTTTCTCCCTCCTAGTTTTTGTTTTGTTGTTGGTTTTTTTAAACAAACAACCCAAAAACCCTTCTCAGATCTGCATGGCTTTTCCTGATGTTGATACATTTGACATGAACAAGAATTCCCTGGACTTAAGAGTGGAATAATGAGGTTGGTCTCTACCAGACATTCTTCCCGAGTTCAGTGAGTGTATCACTCTTTACGGAACTGGTCTGCAGACCACAAATGAGATCCTTGCTTCCATTAAGTATTACCAGCACACATTACCAGAGTTGAATTATTTCATCACTTTGTTTTGCTCATATTCTTCCCTTTACATCATGTATTTTTTCCCCAAAACTTTTTTCATTTTCCTACTTCTTGTTTATATTTGAAATACATGCCTGTATTACTTTCTTCTAGCTAGCCATAGAAATTCCATAGCATACATACCAAAACTGAAAGAATGTGATTCAGCAGATAAGCATCTTAAAATCAACAAGTAAAAAAAGAAAAAGTATCAAAACTTAACTTTCCAACATAAAATAACCCTAACGATGGAAGCATTTCCCCATACCCTTTCATGGTTTATATTCTAGTGTTTCTACATTCCTTAACCTTTTGCTTTAGGGTGTAGTTCCTCAAACATGCTGACTTTGTCAGCAGAACCAGCTTTAGAAATCTCCACTCCTTCCTCCTCAACCTCAGTTATCTCTCTACATTCTTAACTCATCCAAGAAGGGCTCTCAGTAAGGCCACATTTTTGGATAAAATCAAGGTGGGGGGCAGAAGTTTCCATGAGGAAAAGTCCAGCCTATGATCCAGTTTACAGTGCAGTGATTTCTAACAGCACAAACGAGGGGGCAACAAATGTCACTCAACAGCAGGAACAAGAAGGACAAACCACCGACCCTCAATCACCATGGAGGCTGCTTGGTGTGAACCTCTTCTCCCCTTAGCCAGGGCCCAGTTCTAAAACGATCTCTGACTGAAACCAAATGGTGTTACAGCACAAAAAGCTGTTAAGTCTACAGCACAAAAGCTGCTTTGCTGCACACAGGCCTCGTGGCTGTTGAGGAGAAAATGGCTTTGTTTCTCTCAAAGAGTCAAGGTTACCTTCTGCAGCCTGAACACCACAGACACAGGGGCTGGGCCACACTCAGTGCCTGGGGCTGGTGAATGGGCTGGCTACTGCTCATCTGACTCACATGATGCAGCTTATCAATCCCCACTAACAACCCCCTACTAATTTCAGGGCTTTCCCTCTCCTCATAATTCCATCCATGACATCACTGTGAACTAGGGCTACATCTGTATTTATGAAGTTTGGCTCCACAGAGTTTTAAGCTTTTCCAGAGCAGTGCCTTTCTGCAGCACTTTGCCATGGGAAGTACCACCGATGCTATCTCCAGTTCAGCACATCAAGTTAGGCTTGTGCTTAACCACCCACAGATAGGCCAGCCACCTCTCAGGAGAGCATTTCGCACTGGTCCAGTCAGGAAGATGAATTAATCTTCAACTCTGTGATTCCCGAACTTCTGGTGTTACATTGTACACCCAGAAACAGGCCCCCACTAACCCAAGTTTTGAATTGACTTGCCTCTGCTTTGAAGAAGTAAAAGAGCAAAGCATGATCTTAGGAAGACAGAAAACACCTCTGCCGTGCCACCTTGCTTCCATGGGCTTCTTACCTATCCAGGCAGTCATTTAAAAATTGTCACAACCACTTGTTTACATATTTAGACAGATATTACTCTCATTTTATAGATTTAAAGAAGAGAAAAAAAAGGCATGCAAATACTAAATAACACTCAAGAGTAACAAAGATGCTGTCACAACTAATTCTAGAAACCCAAGCCTCTCAGATATGTAATCTACTGCCCTTCTGTTGCTATTTCTGCTAGACATTCCTTTTTCTCTTATGTATTAGTGCATCCAACAGAGATGGATTAATCTTTAGCGAAGGTTTAGAGGAAGGTTAGAGGGATTTCTTCTCCTCAGCTGTCTTGCTGCTCTTTCTACTGTCTTGCCAGCATGCCTAACCTGATTAGCATCACTCATATTCTTTAAATAATCAAGATTAAACTTAAGTTACAGAATGGTATCTTTTGTATCTTCTGAACAAACCTTTCTTTGTGCCATTTTCTATTGCTTTTTGTTCCTCTGCTGCTGCCTCTCTTTTGACCTTCCTGTAACACTTGGACAGGTGGTGTCTCAACCAGAAGAAGGTCTGTGGTCCAAGTTTTTAATCATTACACTTTGGAAGGAGAGGTTAGAGATTCTTGTGAGCAAGACATGTTCACATTCTGCACTGCCGCTCACACAAAAAGAGATTACATGAGGGATTACAGTCAAGGAAAAAAAAGGCAATTTAATGGAGCATATTTAAGTACATGGCTTTCAAGGTCTTTTGCAACTGCCTCTAAAAACAGAACATGACAATTACAACAATCAAATCTTCAAAAGGCCCTCACAGCAGCTCTCTATGGTGTGAGAAGTCTGCTTCCTCCATCCTTGTCCTTCATAACAATCCCTCAGAACTTGCAAATTAAAAGCCCATCCCCTTCTTCCTTTATTAATCCACCCCACCCATGTTATGCACGCAGCAGATTGTGAATGTGTTGTGACAGATAAAAAAAAATAAGCTACAGGAAACATACAAGTAATAAAGCACAAACACACAAGTTTGGATGAGACTGACCACACGCAGAGTTCTTCAAACTGAAAGTAATTGCTGAGGCATTTTTAGGTTCCTTTTATGGGGAGAAGGCACAGACGGCCTGTTGCTGTTTGGGAAGGGGGAAATTAATGGGCACTCCCTTAAGGAAATGGGGACAGCTGACTAAAGCTGACCTTCAGTTCAGCACTACCACAGCACTTGTTGATGATGACCCTCCCTGCTTCTACCATGGTTTTGAATCAAGTCTCTTCCAATGGAGCAGCTCCAGCATTTACTTTTTGTGCAGTCCACATGTAATCAGACAGGTGAGTGCTCCAGCATTCTGCCATCTTCTCTCTCTCAGGGACACATGGCTCCCTGAGCAGCCAAACCCTCCCTGCTACCACATATGGCTGGCACTGTTTGTTTTTAACTGGTCTTCTCCTCACATTAACTCAGAAACCATTTAATGTGATGACTTGTAATGGTAGGAGAATAAGCAATGCCCAACCTCAAAGATGCTCCAGGGTGCCAAGAGGCAAAAAGCATCTTCACCCGGCTTTAGTGGCATGATGGCAGCAAACTCAGCCTGACCTATCCACACAGCCATCTATCCAGGTTCCATGACAACACCTGTGACACTTCCTTCCCATTATTTTCTAAACAGTATTCCTGAAGATGTGTTTTTGAGATCACTGACATAATTCACTCTTAACCTCACGTAGGTTAATGTGTTTTTTAGGTTTTCTTTCTTTATTTCACCATTCTGGGCTGTAATGCCAGCTCCTGACCCCTGCCTTTCCTTTCTCTCTGAACAAACCCAACACCCCTCTCTGGGAAATACACCTCATGTGGTTTTGATGTCACGACTTCTTTCCAATTTTACTTTGTGCCAACAGTTACACATTCAGTGCTGATGTTCCAGAAGGATATTTCAATGGAGAAACAGAGAGATTGTTAACAAGGATTTCATCACCTAGTACTTCAAAATTCATTTGTGCAAGAGCCTCCCTGAAGAATGTAAATGAGTAGAAATCCACAAGTCTAATAATACCATCAAATATAGATGTGCAGTACCTCCATGAAGTTTCAGCACATTACAGGGATTCTCACACCATATCCACAGACCAGCAGTAATAATGAAATTTTTATTATAAAGCTGCAAAGAGCCATAGGTTGCTTAGTATCGGTTTCTTCTTTGTCCCAGTTTCCAAGTGGTAATTAAAAAGATAACTGCTAAAAATTCAGACTTTTTAATTAATATTTTATATACATGTAACAGTTACTCTGCTTGCCATACAGACCCTTATGATTACTGCAGCTGGCCTCTTGCATAATCTAGATTATGAAATTTCACCAAGGGAGACCTGTGTCAAGCCTTTAACACATGACAAGAAGTTATGAGCTTTGGTTGAAAAACAACAAACTATGGAAAATCGACCACATTTACACATTTGTAAATAAGAAATTTCCATGTAAACTACTACTAAATCCACTACTTATTAGGCTTACTGTTCTGACTTGTCAAGCCTCAACTCTCAATCAATCTACATCTATGTGGGACAGATTATAAAAATCTTGGGTTCAAATAACCTCTTGAAGTCACAGGTCTACTATAACAAAGCAGTTAACTCTGATTTCCCTTCCAGTTATATTCCTTGAGGCAGAGTCATCTGTCAAACTTTAACATTGTCATTTCAAAACTTAATGCCACTGAGCTAATTCATTTTATTCTGTGAAGGAGGTTTTCCAAACATCAAATTGTTCTGGAGCTCTTTCCAGAGCCCTTTTTAGTTTGCCAGCATCTTTTTCGTGATAAATCACACACACCAAAACTGGACTCAGTACTCCAGTAACCAAAGAATCCACAGAATCCATGTGTTTTGTTGTTTATACACCCGACAATCATATTTTGTTCTCTGAGCCACCACTTTGGCAGCTCATGTCGGACTGTCAACCACGGCAACTTAGTTTGTTTCCAATGTCATCTATGTGGTGATTTCTCTACTTTTCAATCAAATCATCCGCAAACTTCACATGCTACAGTTTTGTCCTCTTTTAAATTATCTGCAAAGCTATTAAACTGATTCAAAAATACAAACTTTTCATTTTCTTCAAACAGATCAAGTAGAAAATTATTTATTACATCTGCTTTTTTAATATTCCTCTATATGTTGAGTTTTAGCCTGCTGCCATTACACTTGCCAATATTTTAAGTGGTGCATCAGTGCCAAGTCTTAAGCATCTAAGGATGGTATTTCAGCAGTTTATCAAGTGAAGCTGTCATCTCATAAACAAAACTGAGCTTGACAATTCCCATCTTTCAGTGATG
The DNA here is from genome assembly GCA_013399195.1 of Dicrurus megarhynchus. Lineage (NCBI taxonomy): Eukaryota > Metazoa > Chordata > Aves > Passeriformes > Dicruridae > Dicrurus > Dicrurus megarhynchus. The sequence continues at coordinate 648,687 of VXAD01003137.1, forward strand.
TTACAATCAATACCATGTTTATTAACTTCTCAGGTCGCCTGGGAGACTTAGTAAATCAATTTTCCTATCCTTCCCCTTTAATCCAACTAAATAAAATAGACTTGAAAGGGAAACACCTTCCTCTAGGCACTAACAGCAAACTTTTGAAGCCATTTGTGTGCTCTGCAGCCAGAACTATCAGAACTTTACCTAAAAAGTCAATTTTTTTAAGAGTCAAACTTTTGGCACGTACCTGGAGGAATATGAGCAAAGGTACAGTAACCATTTGCTAAATTACTGAAAGGAAAATATTACTGTAAAGCTCAGTGGCAACAAGATGTGAGGAAATCAACTGAATGCAAAAAAATTGCCTTGTGTATCAAGTGACGGCTAAAATATGTTACTATTTAACAGAAAATAAAAAAGCTAGCATTTTAGCAGAAAAAAAACCCCCAACAAATTACATTAATTAAAACCTCGTTCCTGTTCCACTCCCCCCAAAACCACAATGTTGCCCTTTTCTGAAAAGCTCCGAAATGAAAAATTTCAGTGAACCTCTCAGCAAGATTCCCAAGGCTAACACACTTCTTGGGAAACCAAACAGCAGCAGCAGGGACAAAATCTGCCTCTAGTCTCTGGCAAGGCTGTTGGGGCTTGTGTTAAAAGAGAGAGGGAGAACTTTGCACAGAAATCTGAATGTGAAGTTTCTGGTTGCTGCTTCTGTGCTTAAGCTTAGGCCACACACATAGGGGAGGAGAACTGAAGACATTAAAACAAATGGAAATTATAAAAACAAGTTAATGAGTTTGAAATTAGAGGGTCAAAGGAAAGCAAAGCTGCTGTTTCATTTAAAATTAATAAAGAAGGGAAGTGGAGAAAAGGAAAAGAAAGCAGAGAAAGGTAAGGAAGGAGAAACCGGAGCAAGGAGGAGGAGAAGGCAGGAATTTAGGTAGAAGTGTTACAATTGCTGATTAATTAAGAGTTGAAATAACACGAAATGTATTATATTCAATTAAACTACCCTCATTTCGAAACTGGTTTGATTACAGACAGGTATAAGCAATTTAGACCGTTCTAACTGAAACCATTTTTCCTCTCAGACCTGTTTCTGCTGCTGATTTACATACTGTTCTCTGCTTGTGCAGCAAAGCTGGGTCAGCTCCACGTTCTGCAATAGCAGCGCAGTGTTACACGGTTTATGTTAGCTGCACAAAGTGTGTTAGTATTAAATGTAGACTAAAATTAAATATTGACTAAAATATAATGAAAAATAAATACGTCAGAAAAATTGCAGATAGGCCACATTTTACAATGAAAGTTTACATGAAAAAAATTCAAGAATCAAACCATGGCATTACACTGAACACGCACCTTTAAGTTTAAAGGCTAGAACTAAGTGAAATAAATATGATGACCCTTGCTAAATAACTTAGGCCATTTTACATGTGAGGGAACTGAACAGTCCTACAAAGGCTGGAGAAAGAAATATAAATGTTTCTGAGCAGAGCTTACTCCAATATTGGGCAGTGTGATTATACCAGATTACATCAAGGTTTTTCTTCTGGCATCTGTCAGGCATAGTAACAGTAACACTGCTGCGGAATCTGCTCCCTGTTTGCCAGTCTGATTGGTCAGATAGTTTTCCAGCGTTCCTATGAAATAGATGTGTTACTGGTCACTAACACAAAAACTTGGTGTGACATCAGTAACAGACCTACAAACTATTTATTAATCTATCAAATTAATACAGAATAGATCTGTTTTCAAATGGCATATTTGCAGGGTTGGGGATCAACAGTGGTACTTACAAAATGGCATGAAAATAGGAGATATTAAAAGAAAAATAATCCAGGGCAGCTTTAAAGCAGTAGCAACTGTTGTCCTGATAAACAGAGCATACCAGAATTTCAAAAAGATGTCATTAAGAAAGAGAACCTGGGAAAAAAACAAGCAAGAGAGACTGGTGTCACCAGTAAAATGCAGTGAGCTCTTCCAGTCAGGCTGGAGGAGAAAACTCTTGGTAGAGGTACAGAGGGCTACTATTTCAACCTAAGAAAATACTCTCCACAACTCCCATCTTTTACTCACAAAATATACACCAGGAAGCATCCTACAGACACCAAAGTTCCTTCTTTTGTTTTGAAGGCGTGCGTTTTCCAGTGCAACCAAAATAAATTTTATGGCTAAATTTGCAGCCTGCAATTGATGATTGAAATAAAAGTATGTTATCACTGCAATTCTTTCTGCCTTTTCTGTTTGTGCGCTCACAAGAAATAACTTCTTCCTACATTTTTTCCCAACACAACACTGTCCATAGGTGCAGATCCACAAAGTGTTTACACACATAGGCCTCAAGACCTCCAAACTGCTTAAGCAGACATACTGCCCTCTGTAAAATACTTTAGCAACTTAAGAAGCAGTGGAACATTCAGAAAAACAACATTCTATTTCAAAATAAGGCACGTCATGAAATCACAATAACACAACATCAACAGACACGAGATTTCATGTCTGAAAACTGACATGAGAAAGTGAAATTAGTAAGGAAACCAACATTTCCGACCTTAAGTCTTCAAAAGCGATACTGCAAAGCCAGTTAGAATAGATAAAAATTATATTAGAAATGAAAATTAATCTACCAGAAGAATTGAGTTAAAGCCTAAGCAAGCCAGTGCTGTGCTACTGGCTGCAAGTAAAATAGTATACACTAAGTGAACTGTATGAAATCCAAAAGCTCCTCAGAAACTAAAAGCAGTAGCTGGGCTTCCACCCTTTTAAGAAGTTACAATAATTAGAAATACAATCCCCACAGCGACATGTTTCGGAATCTTAATTTTTTTCCACCTGGGAGCCCTTTTGTTCAGTAGAGGAGAAGACCGAGGAATTTTCATCTTGGTGAAACTGTTCCTTAAAACCACAGCTGTTTTGGAAATATTTTTGCATTAACTCTGGCACTTATGCCAATAACTGGAAAAGGAGACAACGCTGTTAACATTTAAAATAGTGGAAAAAATGTTGCTTTGTTTCTTCCAAGGAGCACTTTATTATAATTAAGACTCTAGTAACATTTCCTTCAGGAAATGTCTCTCACACACATGGCCAGCTGCTGGCCCTGCTCCTCCTGGTCTCAGTCCCACGAGACATCCAAGTATGTGCCTCATTCTAATCAAGCAAGTAGTCCTACTAGAGTGGGCAGAACTATTTACCTGCTTAATTATAGACAACCACTTCGGCACCCTGCTGAATCAGGGCCTTTCATACTATTTTGAATTATCCTGCAATGGAAGCCATAATAGAAAAATCTAGGAAGCAAAAAGAAAGAATGAAACCCCAAATTAACAAATGTACAGGAAATTTTCATAATGCACCTTACTTAGGCATGTCTAATTTGAATTCTTCTATATGGCTGCAATATTGCCCTTGCTGGTTCCACAAATCATCATCCCTCATGTACACTCGTAAATAATCCAAATTTTAACAACACCACAAAGAACCCTTATCTGGCTTTTGAAAGAAAAAGGTTCTTTATTAGAAAGCAGAGACTGATTTTTCCAGCAGACGATGGATTTCTTCAAAGATGCCAATGGTATCTGAATCAAACCCAGCCAGGAGGCAGTAATTTTGGAAGAACTAGGTTTGCAATTTATTACTCCTTTTTCCATCAATTTTCAGCAGTCCCTCAAACGCACAGTTTTTACCGCTACAAAAATACATGTTCTTTGTAAACAGGAACAATGACTGGCAAGTCCCAAAGGAAGAAAAAGACTCTCTAATCTCTCCTCAGGCAGAATAAACAAAGTCCTTCATCTCTGAAAGCTCTCAGTTAGAAACTAATGGATGAATGGAACAACAATCTCAGCCTGAAGAAAAACCCAACAAACAAATCAGCTCCCCAAAACCCTTCTAAAACCAGATAAAAGGTTTCTCTTCCCTATTTGATATCTCTGGTACACTTCAGCAATGCAGATGAAATATCCTGACAAACCAAACTTGCACTGTGACCAGCCAACAGCATTTGGAGGGTAAAAGAGAAAACGGAAATGAACCTGCTAAACACTGCGTGGAATAACTCATAAAATGCACCCATAGTTTAAAGGACATTTTGATGGTACCTCAGTAAAAAGTATCACACCTTCCTGAAAGGTCACATTTATTCACAAAAGAACAACTGCTCAGCCACAGAAGCCACATATTTCTGAAAGAATCTGCAGTGGATTGACTTACAGTGTAAAAGCTGTATTTTCTTCTAGATAAACTAAAGATACATGTATTAATAAAAAAACCTAAAAAATTGTAAGACTTCTATTAGAATAGTAAAAATGCAACTGGGTTTTGTCACCCTGGGGATTTAGGTCGCTCCAAGACAAACACTGTGGTAACCAATAACCAATTGTGTATTATTGAAAATAGCAAATAGTCCAGTAAACCATAATGACTGTAACTATAATAACTTCCTTGGATGGAGGTCAATGATAAACATCTGGGATGAAGAGCACTGAAGCCACTCAAAGCAGCCCCAACTCTGAAGAACACACTTAAGCAGCAGGCAAGCACTGGGTGGGAGATGCTTTCCATTTGGCTACAATTTATGCAAAAGTCAAGTGAACTCTTAAGGCATGTGCTGTGCTTTTTGCTGCCACAAAACTTGCAAGTAATCTGCACGGCTTATTTTTTCCACAAGCAAGCAAGCAAGCCTCCAGCGAGTCTCATGTCTCATCAGAGCTACAAATTGCTGTAAGGGCAAGTTATTAACATAAGCTCTTGTCAAATGAGGTTCTCAGAAGAGCCTAAGACACTGATTAACAAACTATGTAATTCCCCCCATCCCCTTCCTCCTATTTTAAAGTAGGGTCACGGTAGGCTTGGGTTTTGGCTTTTGTGTTTTCACAGGTAAATCTGAACACGGTCTGGAACAAGAGTGGGCAAGAGCTCCATCCTCTACCAAGCTGAGGGGCAGCTCTGCAGCTGGGGGAAGAACAGCTGGCAGCTTCCAGCCACCCACCATTACCTAATCTGCGGGAGCAGATGGAGAATGACTTTTGGACAGACACGGGCTCATTTCTGCCTGCTTTTAAAACTTAGTAAACCATCACGTTCTGCAGAGGCATCAAGTGTGATGCATGTCTCCAGAGGTCAGTAAAGGCACACAGAGCGTGCCTTTATGTGATATACTGTTCCCCCTCCTGCCCCCCTTACTTAGGTCTTCTATTTTTTTGAAACCCATCAGTAGGCAAAATACCTCCATAGCAAAGTTTCTTTCTGTGTCTGTCTGTCTATTTATCTATCAATCAAACTTAGTCTAGTCCCAGCGTATATCCTACCGGTAAGCTGAAGGGGAAGGCATGCCGGTGCACACATTCTCAGAGCCCTTCACAAAAGCTGCATTCCCCACCTCGCCCACGCACTCCACACCTTCACAACAAACACCCAGAGCAGCCTCGGTCCCCCCTCCCCGCACTCGTGCTTTGTTCACAGATCCATTCTGCTACAGGGCCGAGCTCGCTAAATAAACACGAGGAGCAAACCTGCGGCACTCATCCCAGCCCGGCGCTGGGTAATGTATGCAATTACGCTAATCTGTGAAGAAGGCTGCCAGTGGAAACCAAATACGAGAACGTCAGCATTCCTGACTAACGTGCCACGCTGCAGCCCAGCACAACAAGGAAAAGCTCCTTAACATACCAAATGGGACTTGGGACGGCGAGGGTTTTCGCCTGCCTCCGCTCCGGGAAGGAGGCACGGCCGCCACCCTGCAGCCAACCTCGTGAGGAGTTCAACAACGAGGCCGAGAGGCCAGAAACTTTTCATATCTGCGTGGACTATCCCAGCTTCCGAATAAAGAAAAGGCTCTTGGCTGCAGGAAATGAAACTGTGATTGAGATAAAGATTAGACTGCAGCCCCGAGTTAAGTGGAGTAGGTCTGCCATGAGTGCTACCTACAGATAGGCCATTTAGCGCACAAACCACTGAAGTGGCATCACTCTCCTCCTTACCAAGGTGACCGCTAGGCTTTTTTGTTTATCCCAAACTACAGCTGTAGGGACCTGGCAAGGCGTCATCCGATGAAACCTCTCCTATTGGCCTCTCCAGGTCCTCAGCCAGATCCAAACCTTCTCCTTCTCCCGTATCTTAACCACCCCCGCCAGACAAAATAGCCACGATATTTCAGCAATTGTAAAGATGTCCTTGATTCAGCAGCCTTGCTCCTGATTTCTTTTTTTCCGGAAATAAAAAAGCAATGTTTTCTGCTTATAAACGACCAGTTGGTCCTTGGTGGTGTACTGGCATGTCAAATGCTTACAGTAAAACAAAACCCCCAAAGTTAAAAATCCTCGTGGTGCATTTACAAGATCATTTAAGATGGTCAGTGTAAGACAGCAATGGGCTCTTCTATTTTCCGTGATTGCTGAGAATATGCAATGTAAGGTCCTAAAGCTTTTCACTGAAAGAACTGCTGCGATAGCCACTGTCTATCTGATTAAACTGTATTTACTGTCTGTCAGTTTAAACACAAACCTATGCACTATCAGGAACTACTCAGATTAAAACCAACATGTAAAAAGCGAAAAATAAATACTACACCCGAGGAAGTAAGGCCTAGACAGTTAACACCTTTTCACCACAAAAATATGCTCATTAACTTGGGCCAGCAATGAGGCTGCCTGAGAAACTGAAGCAAACTTATCTGTGCTTCTTTCCTACTTATAGACAGAAATCACTCACCAGAAGAAAAAAAAAAAAAAAAAGGAAAAAAAAATGAAGAGGAACAAATACACAAGAAGTTTCCAAACCTTTTCATCTTGTAAAGTCTCCCTGCACTAAAAAAATTATTAATAATTAAGTTTCCATAAACCACAAATTTTGCATTGAGACTTAAACACATCAGTAATATTTACGTTTCATTAACGCCTGATTTACACCAGTCCAAAAGAAAACTTTCGGTGTGAAAACTGAAAAGGAAAAGCAAACAAACAAAACCCTCAAACCCCTTAGAGACCTCAGCGCCCTGCCCTGCTTTCAGTCCCCAAGGAAGGGGCTGCGACCCGGGGCACAGCACACTGACGGCGGCGGAGGAGAAGCCCCGGGGTGGGCTATTCCCAGCAAGCACAGGTTCCACAGGGACTCCACTGAGCCTGGCGGGGCCGGGGGTGCTCGATGCACCTCCCAGGGAGCCCCCATGTCCCAGCGCCCCACAGGAGCCGTGCCCGCACCGCAGCGCTGCCCCAGGACAGCCCGCCCGCTCCGGCCATGGCGGCAGCTGTCAGCCGCGCACCCACCCCGCTCCGAAGCTCCCCCGGACAAGCCGCCGCCCCGCCGCTGTCGCAGGAGCCGCCCCCAGCCCCCGGGACGCCCGGGCTCCCCGCGGTGAACACTCGCTTCCTCCCGCTGCCCCGCCACCCACCGGTGTCGCAACACGGGCAGGAGCCTCGCTCAGCCCCGCGCCCCCCGCTGCCTCCCGGTGTCCCCCGGCCGCACAGGTGGCACCGCGCCGCTCCCGTGCCGCCCCGGTGCCCCGTGTACCTGCTCACCGCCGCCTCGCCGGGTGGGCTCCTGGAGAAGAAGCGAGAGAAAGTGCTGTGCCAGGAGGGGCCGGCCCGCCGCCGGCTGCCCCCGCCGGACATCCCCGGGACCGGACGGGACGGGACGGGACGGGACGGGACGGGACGGGAGACGCCACCAGCAGCTGCCCGGCACCGA
>VXAD01003137.1:656376-726607 GCA_013399195.1 Dicrurus megarhynchus
CCCCTGCCCTGCCGAGCGCCCGGGGCCGCGGGCGGGCAGCGATGGCCGCGGAGGGGGAGGGACTGCCGCACGCTGCCCGCCGCCCCCGCGCCGGGAGGGTGGCGCGTTGTGTTTGGTTTGGGTTTGTTGGGGGTTTTTTTTAAGTTAATGGGTCACAATTAGTGTGAACAAAGAGAAAAGATCAGAGGTGAAAAAAAAAAAAAGCCAAACCAAAAAACTCTGAAGAAAAAGGATAGGCAGCCTTGAGAATTTACACTCCTGACTGACTGCAAACGCCAGCGCCAGCCTACTGCTTTGTAAGTCGGGCTTGCTTTGAGATCTGCACTCGTTTGTCCACGCAAAGTCAGGCTTCGCGCTGTCCCGGGCACAGTCTGGCTGCCACAACATCTGTGCCTGCTGCCCAGCGCTGTAAACACTGGCATCGAACAAAGGTACACGGCAGTAGCGGCTAGGGCTTCACCTCTCATCTCTGTCACTTGAAGGTAAGTTCAGACCACTCTTGCTGACGAAAAGTAGCTTGGAGGAAAGGGGTTCTCCTGCCTTTTAAAAAGTTTACTTCCTAGAAAGGAGTTTGGTTTGGTTTTTTGTTTGGGTTTGGGCTTTTTAATACCAAACCCTTCATTTTTCTCCCTCCGAGAGTTATGCCCACCCTTGACTTAACATCAAACTATACCAACAGATGACCTTCCCATTGCAACAGCACAGTGACAAATACTATCCTCAATTTATAGATCGAGGTGATGCGCAAAACCTTAATGACTCACTGAGTGTGAGTTACTGGTAAAATAGTCTAACCCTGACACTAAGATTTTAAATTCAGAACCACACTTTCCCATCTTTGTGAACATCTCTGCTGTTCTTTGTGATTGCCTTCACCTTAACGCCTTTCTATCAGCTCCTTTTTTGCTTTGTGCCATCTCACAGAACTGTGGAATGGTTGAGGTTTGAAGGGACCTTAGGAAGTCACCTGGCCCAACCCCCTGCTCAACCAGGACCACCTGGAGCAGATTGTGTCCTGATGGCTTTTGAATATCTCCAGCTCTGGGGTCTCTCTGGGTAACCTGTCACAAGAGATCACCTCTCTTCTGTAGGGTTTTTTTTCCAGTTGTTCACCTTGATCCGTATCCAAACCTCTTTCTTAACCACTGTGTTATAGTGACAAGCAGATATGAAGCTGGTACTCTAGGTCCATCTGCAGAGCAGCAGCAATAAAACAGTCTGAAAAAAGCCTACTGTCTGCTTTTTCCTACCTCAGCTATGAACAAATGTTTAAGAAATGTGCAAACAGCTCTGCTTTGTATAGTCCAAGTCTCATATAGCTTTGATGTGGATTTTAAAAACACAGACACAGCTGGATACTGGACGTGCACTTAAATTTTTAACCAGTCAGAATTGGGACTACTTGGTTCTATCACACTTACAAAAAGTAGCTTTCTCATGGAATAGTTACTGGTCACAAACCTTAGTCAGGGGACCAGCACTTAGTATACAAAGTTCTGTCCAGTTTTCAGTGTCCAGACAAGGAGCAGACAATTCTCTCAGTGATACAGATGCCCCAAGCTTTGCACAAAACCATTAAATGTTTAATTCCAGAACAGTATAGAGGAAAACAAAAAACCACATTTTTTAGAGTATCTACACATAGTTGCCAATTCTCACAGAAATGGCAACTGGGGTTAAAACTGCAAAATGTAACAGCAGCCCCCAATGGAACATTATAGAGGAGACACTCCTGACATTTAAAATAGAAGTACTTAGGCTCCAAAACCAAATTAGAAAAGTGGCAATTTATTAGGACTGCACAAACAGGCTGCAGGGAGGCTTAGGCTCTCCGTGACTGTTTATTACTTTTAATTCTTCTTTGCCACATACATCTCACAGCTTCCTTACCTATTGCTTAAGTAAGATCTAATCCCTAAGCTGTAGCAAACCTGAATATAATAATTAGCATTTATAAAGCATCCGGTATCTTCAAAGGATTTAAGCATTAATTAATCCTCATAATCACCTCAGGATGTAGTTAAGTATAGTATGGTGAGTGGTTTGCACACAGAGACAGAGGCAGTCAGAACACCTTGCTGCATCCAAAGGCTGTCCACACGTGCCCAGAGGGGCACCACAGGGCAGCACAAAGCATTACCAGGGCTCTGCTTGTCCAAGAACAAAGAGCCAACCTAATCAGAAATGCTAATCCCCAACAGTACCATTTTGTGCTCAAATCTGTTCCTCCTTTCCTCACTGCATCTAAAAGCAGAAAATACAGGAACATGCCAAATGACAGTTCTACTGCAGGCAAATAATGAAAATATTAAAACTAATCAAAATACTATAACTGTATCAATATAAAAGATGAACATGGCACAGGTTAGATAATCCCTTTCTGGTTTTTTGTACCCTGGAGCAATTGAGTATCACATGATGTAAGAGTAAATAATTATGACACACTTAAAATAATAAAAGGGCAACTGCCAGCAGGAACTCGGATTTAGCCACCTACACCTCCAGCAAAGGGGCGAAAGATCAGCTTTTACCCCAAGATGCAGGATTTGCCATGTGGCAGGTGGCCTCCCACATTAGCACAGCTGCCAGCATTAACAGCAGCACCAACACGTGCAAGCCAAAACAGATGGGGCAAACAGGTTCCTTTCTGCCTCAGATTAAAGTGCTCACATGTGGCCCACATGAAGTAATATGGCAACATCAAAGGCAGTGAGAAACCATTAAAACACAGTTGCAGAGAGATAGAATTGCACAGAAGAGGAAAATGTCAGGCAGGGGCTCTCAATACATTTTTTTCATAATTCATCCTGCTCAGAGTGTCACTTGAATGTCGAATAAGAGAGGGAAGGGTGCTGTGCCTATTCCACATCCACTTAATTTTTCTACTGCAATTCTGATTATAATGGTCGTGCAGAAGGGAAACCTCCCCCTTCTCCTTGTCGATTTAGAGTGAACAGATGGTGAAATTTTAATTGTGCTTTTTGAAATTCCTTCTTCTTATGGGTCCTTAAAATCTTGAGTCAAATCGTTTGTTTTGTTTGGATACCAAAAAGGAAAGGAAGTTTCCATCATGCTGATTTAGGAGGAGCCCTCTTTTCACACCCGTCTTTTAGAACTTTCCTGATACATTAAAGTCATAACTAAGGGTGAAGTTAGTCTTAAAACCTCCAAACTAAACATTTTGCCTGCAAGCACATTTCACACAACTTTAAATGAAAACAACATCCTCAGACTGTTTCCACTGTTGGACCGCTACAAGAAGTGGTCTTATGTTTTGAGGTGCAACTCTGCTATGCAAAAGCAAAGTTCAGTTTTCCATTTCATACATGTTAATGCACTTATCTATCAAAACATTTTATATGGCTCTGCTACTTTTTCTTGTTCATAAGCACTCCCATTTTCCAGGCTCTCACAGAACGTGTCTGCAGGTAGATGTGGCATAAATAGCAACAGTATTTTAATAATGAACAGGCCCTTACCTATCTTCTTCCTTTCCAGTCTATAATCTATTATGGCAGGGTTTTTAATAGGTGTCCTGAGACCATGAATTAATAAATACACATAAAGGAGTCATCATGTGTAATATTTCCTAGCTATTTTTCACAGTGTTGTTGTCCAGATGTTGAAACAAATACTGATGATTTTCAAATCTCTAATCTATACTTCAAAATGAAGGCGACTAGCAGAATGGAAGAGTTGGGTCTTGGCTATGTTATTACACAGATGAAGGATGTTAGCAAGGATTTCTAGGATTATTTTCTATCTAGCCATGACCTCCTGCTGTAAAGTATGTGCTGCACAGCTTCCAGCAATCCTCAGCCTTTAACTGTAAACACACAGTTCCTCCATTTGATTTACTGAAAATGGTTTAAAAGACAGCCACATGGTCAGCTGCTATTGTTCAAATGCCTTCATGTCTGGAGAAGACAGCTGGAAATGACTCATGGGGTTAAACAGCAGCTTCTGAGACCCGTAACTGTGTTCTTTATTATTTTGAATAAGATTTATACACCGTGCTACCTATGGCCAAAGTTCAGTCTAGGAATTAAAATCTTTAAATCAACTTTTTGGAAAGCCTCTTCTATTTGTTTTCCACTCTATTTGTTTCTCACTTGTAAATTTGTGACATTTACACCTACCCAGTAGCAAAAGTAATAAAAGAGGAAACTAACTGTAAAGTACAAAATAAGAAACTACCAACCCACCTACAGAATCTTTTTTAAAGCAGACTTTCGCTGCACCTGGGCATGGAACAAAAAGCACTCAGAAGCCTCATACTGTGGTGGGATGTATGCACCTAATTTCAAAAGATTTGACAACTTTCAGCTGATTAGCACAGCTTGTCTGGAAGGCTCCCAAGACATTTTTGACAGCATCTCATATCAATTAAACTTGTGTGAATCCAAAATAAAGATTAAGCTCACTTGTCCTCTTACCAATGTTAATGACTGCAAACCACCCTACCCTAACTGGAGTGCAGGAAAGTCTGCACTTCATGTAATGAGCTCTCTGTAAAACCATCCTGCTCTGAGTCTGCTCACCTGCTAAGGCAATCTGTCTATTCACCACCAGCCTTCCTCAAAAAATTGTGGTTAAACAAAGTGCTTCAGTAAGCTGATTTCACCCAAATTCTAACATATATTGTATAGTGTAAAAAGCAGCACAAATAATTTAGTGTTCATAAGAATGCTTTCAAAAAGAGGTGTCTTACATGCAAATAAAAGAAATCCATGAGATACATTACCAGCTACTTATACATTGTAATTAATTTAACACTTTTCCACCTAGAATGTCTTTTGAATATCAGATGTGTGGTTAAAAATGAATATACACCTTTCTCTACAAATCTACTCACTTTCAAATATAAAATCAAATTACTACTGTAATGGGCTTACTGTATTTCCATACATGTACATAAAAGTACATTTTTGAATTTGCAGGGTACTAAGCAGTTTTAAATTGTGGTACAAGCCTATGTACAGTAAATTTAAGCCTCTGGACAGCAGACTTGCCTTTCTTAATGACCTTCCAAAGATTTCCTTAAACTAGTCCCTGGACCCCAAGGCTTCCTAGAACCACTGACTCCAGACACACCAATGCCACCCCTTGTCTTTCCTGCTGGATTTCACAACACAGAATATTTTTTAACCCAATGTTCTGGACCCTTTATAAAATATTATTAAAAATGTTTGAAAATTAGAATATATATACATATAAAGTAACTCCTTACTACATTCATACTGAGCATGTGTATAAGCATGTTCCAAAAGGAGTAAGCATCTTTAGTGTCTGGAGGAATACACTGCAAAATATTCTGTCTATAAAAATGACTCTAAGTACACCAGTCTCTAACAAGCAGAATTCTTATGGCTTGAGCCAAACAGGATCATAAAAGCCTTTGGCTGCTAATGTTGCAGAATCCCATCTGGTTTCATGGAACAACTTATTTTCCTCTCCATTTAAGCTTCCAGTAAGAACTTAAAAAAAAAAAAAAAAAAAGGAGAGAGAGAAAACAAAGAAGAGACCTTTTCTTATGTATGCAAATTATATCCATAAGTTATTCCAAACAGGAAGAAAATACTTCAATCTTATTACAGAACAAACAGAAAAACAGAGTCTAATTCTTGGCACACAAGTTCTGCAGAACAGTAAACAGTCTGTACAACACACAGAAAAAGGGTAAGAAAGAAATCTTAAAGGCCAAGTTTGTAAGAATTCAAGTGACCATTGAGCAGATTTTGCCTGGTTAGCTGGGTAAGTACAGCATAACTGACTCCACACACACACAGTAATTTGTTTTGTGGTGTTTTTTTTTTTTTTTTTTTTTTTTTTTTTTTTTTTTTTTTTTTTTTTTTTTTTTTTTTTTCAACCAAAAAAAAAAACTTTTTTTTGAAGCCCAACACAACAAAACCTTTAGTAGCGGAAAGACGATTTCTTTTAATACCCCTGAAAAAAAATTCCGAGTAATCGATGTTTCCTCACTCAAGCGTTTGTTGTTAGTAAAGTCAGGGCAGAAAAGCTTTTTCAGCAAAGTAAACACCATCACAAGGAAATGTCTGGCTAATGGGGATATGAGCCTGAAACAGCCTTTTTATCTTATGTTGTTCTTTAGAAATATTTTCTGTATGTAACACACAGCTCTGGTCCAATAAAATATGACTATGAAGACTAAAGGGATTTCTCTACAATGGAAGATGGTATTTTATAGAATGCACTTCCTGTAGCTCATGAACAGTAGATGTACTCTGTTTTTTCCAATTTTCAGGGTGTGCCGAACTGCTGCTGAAAATAAAGGCTCACATTATCTCTATGTTAAATCAATTCTCTGGATAAAGCTGTCAGTTTTTCTTTGTATTAGGAACTGATTGAAGTATTCCTATTTAGTATGATGCCAATATCAGATCACCTGCCATTCACTTCACAATTTAGGCATTGCTACAGCCTTTAAGAAATCACACAGGTATTTTGTATCCTGCATAAATTAAGAGCTTACTACACTGCATTACCTGACATGATGACAGAACACACACCTCAAGGAAAGCATGAGACTTATAACCCACAAAAAGAGGGGTTTTTAATGCTTTTTTAAATCAGTGCATGACATATCAGAGTAGACAGAGAACTAAGTAGTACTTTAAAAGTTATGAAATGGGTAAAAAGGAAATTTGGTCCTTAAAAATATTCCTACAACCTAAATGACTTGATTTTGCATGTATGTCTTTTGATTTCCAGGAACTGTAAAGCTACAACATAGCTTTATGATATTATTATTATATGTACATATAATAATATTGGTAAGTCAGCACTGAAGTGGCTGTTCTGCAATTGTTTTCTAACATAATAGTGATTGATCTTACTTAATATTGGTACCAATGAAAGAAATAGTAAGACTCAAAAGTTATTTGCAAAATACAGCAATGCTTTCTAGACTGAGTTAGTTTATAGATCAATTTAGCCTGCTTTGAAACTGCAGCCAAAAATTTTTTAGAGCATTAACTTGCTCTTGATTTAAAGCTCGGAGGACTTAAAAAACAATTATGTATAGGTTCTAAGCATCTCAAAACAGAGTAACACTTTCCTGTTGAAAACTACCTAAGGATGTAAAAGAACACCTAAAAAAAGAGGGGGTGAAGGGGGAATAAAAACAAATATTACAAGAGAAAAGCACCACCTTTCCCAGCAGAAACATTGCGCCCTTGAAAAGAAACCCTTCATCAGTCCTTACTCCTCTACAGCAAGAATTAATGACTGGCCAACATCAGCTCACAGATAAAAATGTTAAATTGGGACCAAGATGCTTTAATGTAATCCATTGATGATGTAATAAATGGTGAACAAAATCTTTGGAATATTGCTATCACTGAAAACAACATCCACTTTCTGGTTCATCGATTACATTTGTTACTCGTTGCACCAATTTTTTAGACACTTTTTTCCTGTTCAGTTTATGCTATTAAATATTGGTGGATAAAATTTAAACAAAGAGAGGTTTACTTGCGAGTGATGTTTTAAGTAAAAAAAAAAAAAAAAAAAAAAAAAAATTGCAAAGTTCTTTTCCTAGTAACACCTTTAAACCTGTGTGATCATAAATACAGATGATGCCAGGAACAGCAAGGATGCCTGACAGATGACTCTTTTATTATTGACATAAAGATTTTAATATTTATTATTATTTACTCATGACTGCCTATTTTTCACAAGTGACATTATGCCATTTCCTTCAGGTTGGAAGAGTTACCCCTTAATCCCTGTCCAATGGTTATATCCTGCATTTGTGGAATAAACTTTCCCAGTTCCAAGTGAAGCATACTGCAAACTTGTATTTTTCCCAAATATTTCACTGGCATTATTCCTGGGGAACCTTGGTTTGTGGAGACCTCTTGTCAAGTTCTGCTGTTCTTTCACATGGTTTCAACTCCATGGTTTTAAAACTCTGGGATTGTTTCCCTCTTAAGTTTGTACAGACATGCCTCCACTCGTGCATTAATTCCAGTCACAAGGGTATTTTAAAGATAATCCTCACGGTGCTTTTGTTTACAGCACAGAGTTGGCTGGGAGGACACGAACTGAATTCTTTTTGGATGAAACTACACCTCAAAGCCAAGGGTGCACAGCATGCTCCAAGGACTGAGAAGCCCTTGGAAAGGCTCAGGCTGAAGGAAACTTGGGCCACACAGATAAGGACATCAGGCTCTCAGCACCAGCTCTCTTGCCCTATAAAAGCAGTTTGATGGGGCTACTCTCATTAGTAGGGAGCCTTATAGCCAAGCATCCACTATTATCATTTATCATGGTTACCTCACTGAGCCCCATGAGGCTTAGGTTTCTTTAATATTCACTAGCATGACTCCAGCCCAAAGAAACTTCTTCCACACATCCCAATTTCCTTGATTTTTTAAATCCTTCCTTACCGTCTTTTCTGCCCTCTATTGAGAACTGTTAGGCAACTCTTCAGCAACTAAATTTGGTTCAGTAACTATTTTGCTAGGCCTTCAATCTACTTAGTGATCTTCAAAGATAATGTTGTTTGCAAAAAGACTGCCTAGCATAAAGTTGCTAAATTTACACTTCTTTTACTACACAAGTTACCCTGTTCTTCAAAGGTGCTTCCTGAATCCCAGAGGAATTACAAACACCTCCTTTCGAGCAGGTGCCCGAGTAATGTGATTGTAATACAATTAAGTTAATCTTCTGGTAAACAGTTTGGGGAACACAAGATCATTTAATGGTAGACAAGAGACATTAAGAGCCTAGCTTTCATTTCAAGGATTGATTTTGAAAAAGAGTAGTGGGAGGGGGTTTCATGCTGTCATTAGAAGAGTGGAAAAAGCAAACATGGCTGATTTGCGTGGTGAGATCCTGACATCCACTGAAGGAGAACAGAACATTATCGTGTACATGCTGTACTTGTGAGAGCAAGAATTTCATATGGCCAGAAAAATTCAACCAATTAAGTAGTAATCCATCTGACCAAACAGTGGCAAATTAATTACAAAATGCTGGTTCACACAAATGCAGATGCTTTCATGATGTAACTTACTGTGACAGGAGCTACAGAGCCTTGAACTAGAGCATGGTTACAAATATTACTAAAAACACTTGGCATTTGTTACAAGAGAGCATTTAAAGTCCTGAACTCTGATTAGCTATTACACACAATATTAGTTTTGCATAGTAACAGTGCATTTTTAAACTTCAGTAGTCAAGCATGGGCTGTGAAAAATAAAAAAAAAGGATCAGGGCATATCAAGTTAACCTTTGAAAGCAAACTTTCCTGACCTTTCTGAAAAAGGAGAGTTGGAGCCCTTTTTGGTAGTACCCTTTTTTGCTTTTTTAGTCCTGTCTTCTGTGACCTTCTCTCATTATCTATTTTGTTTCTCAAAAAAACCCACCCAAAACCAAAACAACAGGGAAGGGAGCTGCAAAGTTTCACTAGCAGAGTACTCAACAAAAGTTAAAAGAAGCAGAACAAAAAGTTGAGAAGCATTTGTAAGGATTTCTGTAAAACGGAAATAAGCCAGGCCAGAAAGAACTAAATAAATGGGTGACAGGAATTAATCATAAAAAGAGTGATTTTTCCAAGCAAGTAAAACTTAAAGCGAACAAACAAAAAAACAAACCAAACAAAAACTTTCCCCCAGCCCCACCCCTTTTGACATTAAACACCATTTCTTGGCTTAATAAATGTTTGCTTTTAAGGACAAGCATTTTGAATCAGTGTTACTTTCACTTTTTATTACCAACAAAACGATATTTCCTAGTTAAAGCTTCTAAGAGACAAGCTGCTTTCCAAAACAGTTGCACAGCTGTTTTGCAGAAGCTCTGAAGTACGTGACCATTCCACATATTACCACATCAGAATGCCTGTCTGCAGACAACTAAGCTGAGCTGTTACCTCTGCTCTTTTACAGCAGCTTATCTTTCATATTAGTAAATAAAACACCCCAAGCAAATTACAGTTAGAGGGCTGAGGTTAAGAGAAGGCTCCATTACATTTACATCCTCACACTTAGAACTGCACTTGCTTCATGTGAAATTGCCCAGGAGTGTTGAGGCCATGCAGGCTCTCAGCACAGCTGCAAGCAGTAGTTAAACACGAGGTTCCCATGGACTGGTGTTCTCAGTACTAGAGAGGCACAGCTAGGAAAATCAGGATTTAAAAATTTACCTGATAGCCCCCCTCCTCAGTCAAGAGACCTAGAATGCAACATTTTGTATGTGAAAGCAACTGCACCATATTTCAGCTGAAAATGCTACAGTCTTAAGCCTGACCAGGCATATTTAAAGGAAATGAATAAATACGTAGGAGGGCAGCGTGCACAGAAGCAACAGCACAAAACACTGAGGGGGGTGTAAAGACCAAATTCCCCAAACAAAAGTCACTCTATTGCCCTTCAAGTGACCACTTAATGCAGACACCTACAGTGACATGGATCAAAAAAGGGAACATTCCCTGCCTGCTTTGTTCCTCAGGCACCATGAACTTGTCAATGCAAACTGTCTTGGAGCACCCAGACAGAACTCATTCATTACTTTAACATCCTAAATGTAATGGGAGAATGGCATGGAAGTCTGACACAAAAAACCACAAAAAGCCACAAAAACCAACTCCAAAGCAGCCTTTTTGCACAGCTACATGAGGATTTTGTGCAAAATGTGATCCTTGTACCAAATTCAACGTTTTTAAAGCAACTCAGGGATGCAGCACCTGTGGATGCTGATGAACTATGCCTGTACACCAAGGGAGCAAGGAGAGGTGAACATGCAGAGATCCCCTCAGGAGATTTTATGTTCACAGAATGATCACAAATGTTCTAAAAGTAAGGGACAGCTAATGGTTGGAGCAGTAATAAGGGGGGGAAAATTAAAAATCCAGCATTTTGCTAACAGGACTGTTCCCATTTCCACTCCTTCCAACAGGTCTTCATTCAGACCAGTGGCCCCATAGGGAGGAACAGAAAGAGATGTTGCAGAATAAAATCAAGCACCAGAAAACCAAGAAGGGGAACAATAATCAAAATAAAAAACTAACTGCTGTTTTCAAAAAGCACTTACTAACCACATTAGGGAGCAAAAAATAAAAGATATCAGAGTATTTCCCTCAGATTTGTGGATGGAAGAACAAAGCAGTAGGTTCAAACAGCTTCCCATGACAGTAAAGGCAATCCAATAGATAAACATAGCACTTCATGTAGTTCAAAATAAACAAACAAAAATAATCAGAAAACCATCAAGATCCATACTATTCAAGGAAGTCAGAAATGCAGACAGATTTTATGCAAGAACTTAAATTTTCCTTGGTAGAAAATAAACTGTTAACTTAAAATTAAATGTTTCATTTAGACAAGACATGTAAGTGAACCACAATAATTACAAAATACTTACACACAGCAAAACAGTTTTACAAGTATTATTTTCAAGAGAATAGTTTTAGATTAGATATTAGGAAGAAATTCTTTACTGAGAGGGTGGTGAGGCACTGGCAGAGATTGCCCAGGGAATTTGTGGTCTTCCCACCCTTGGAAGTGTTCAAGGCCAGGCTGGATGGAGCTCTGAGCAACCTGGTCTGGTGGAAAGTGTCCCTTGTCCAAGAAAGGGGAGTTGGAACTCAGTGATCTTTAAGGGCCCTTCCAACCCATTATGTGATTATTTTAATTACTGTATTATCCAATGCAAAGTAAGCCAGAAAATTATCTGCCCACAATTCAGAGGAAAGCTTCTCAGAATTATATACTGTTCCTCCTTTGTATTTGATTTTTGTGGAGATACTTAGATTCAGAGTTGACAAAAGGCCAAAGGTGTCACAGAAAGAGACAGGAAAATACTTCTGTGACAAACTCAACTGTAAGAAGCATAGCATCCTGTAAGAAAGATTTACAGTGAGATTTTCTTCTGGCAAAGCAGGGGAGTTAACTATTTAATAACTGAGAGTACATGACACTGTTCTCCCATTTCAGACAGCTCCCGTTGCTCCAAATATTCCTCTATTAGGTGAGGCCCAGAAGGTATGCTGACAGAATATTGGTGTGTTTTATATGCTGATGGGTGTGGGGGGAAGCTTTTGCAAGAGCTCCATATTACATGTCCCACAGGGATCAGGTAATCACTGAGTTAAATGGAGGATTCAGCACTTCGAGGGTCAGTCTGCTCGCTTCCTGAATGAGGGAGGAGGGATTAAAAGGGAAGAGGTGGCAGAACAAAAATAAAGTTTTAAATTTGTTGCCTGTGGTACATCTTTGAAGCCAGAAAGTTTATTAAATTTATTCTTGAAAGTAAAACCGTCTTTATACACAACAGAAGTACATAACACATTTCATAATAATGATCTAGTTAAACCAGTGAGCTGTCCCTTAACTGTGTTTTCAAAATACAACTTTCAAGAAACTGATGCACAGGAAGTTCCACCTGGACATGAAGAAGAACTTTACTGTGCAATGACCACACCCTGGAACAGATTGTCCAGAGAGGCTGTGGAGTCTCCCTCACTGGGGATATTCTAGAACCAGCTGGATGCAATCCTGTGCCATGTGCTCTGGGATGGCCCTACTTGAACAGGGAGGCTGGACCAGATGACCCCACTGTGGTCCCTTCCAGCCTGATGCATTCTGTGATTCATATGCTCCTTAAGTATCTGGAAGAGTAGTCTAGTTGATTAGGTAGTGTAAAAAATATATGCAATTAATAAAAAAAACTTGGCAACAGAGATACCATTTTATTACAGTATACAGTGCTGTATCCACTGGAAAATGGATAAACAAATTCCAAGTGAAACGAAGAGAAAGCCAAAAATCTCTAGGATGTAAAGACCATCAATGAGCTTATTAAAGTTAAAAAACCCAACCAGGGCATGTCATATATTAGAAGTTTTATTGATGGGAATGCAAATATAACCATGGCACAATCACAAAAACAGTTAATAACATTTCATTAAAAGCAATTCCTTAAAAACATCTGCAATCATCTATAGCAAATACACTGAACATTTAATTCCTTGTATCTTTTATCAAAATATTCTTATAGAAGTCTATTATAGATGGATAATAAAAACCAATGTCAAACTTTAATATAAAAAAATGGCAGAAATGCCTAAAACTGGCCATCTAAAATCAGTAGGTATCTCATGTAGCTGTATTTCAGGAAGTGCTTATTATTCTTTCTCTGGAAAATAAATATTCCCATTTGCTCAAAAGGTGGCCCCCCAAAAAACAGAGGGGTATTTCCTGATGGCTAGTTATCACTTAAAACTCAAATGAATGCAGATGTCTATTTTTAACACAATTTTTTTTTTTTTTAATATGCTCTCCAGTCACAAGATTCAATTAATTCATCAATGCTCATACCTGAGGTGCTAGGTTGTCTACATTCAGTTTTCCTGGAAGAGATACTAAACTGAAACAAGTCAATATAGGATATTTTAGCTGAACTGTTCATCTTCTGCAAATCATTCTTCCTTTCCAAGGTACTTGTTCACCTACTCAAAAGTGTAAAAGAATGCCATAGATCCTTTATTTATCTCTCATGTCTTCATTGCTTGCATCTGATCTGTTAATAAAAAGAAACATCTGATCTTAGCACAAGATGAATTCTTGCTGTATTTTGCCTTTTGAAAACATAAAATACATGTTTTGGTGTAGTTACAAGAATGGGGGACAAAGCAGAGTTGTTTTCAACTTGCTCTCTTCTCCACTTCTTAAATTCCCATACAGCAAAGTTGTTTTCCCCAAATCTTGCTAATTAAACAGGAAGATTCTTCCACCTAATTCAATTTTTATCTTCTTCAGGCTTGTAAGATCACTCTGATGAGAACAAGACCTGGAAGTTTATGTTGTGAAGTATGCATTTCAATTCCTTGTACACATTTTGGCTTCCAGGTAACTGAACATGAACTAACTGCCCAACAGCAAAAGATTTAAAGTTTGGTTTTGAATAACTCACATGAAAACTTTGCTTTCAGTAGCCACACTTCTCCATATTGCTGCCTGATTGCCACTTCTCAACTCACTTCAAACATTTTCTTGGTTACCAAACCATCCAGCATCCCATTACAAAATGTGGAAATCAGCACAATTTCCCCCACTAAGGGGGGATGCTGTGAGACAGGTTAGTTTTACCCTACTGAGGATGTGCTGTTGCAATAGCAACCGCATTCCAAAATAGGAAAATAGCAAACTCAGCCTTCACTAGGGAAAAAAAAAAGACAGAACTTTCTGCCCCTGCCACCCCAACTGTGAAATGGGTGTGCAAAAGGTAACTAAGGAAAGCTTGGCTGCTGACGAGGAGAACTGTGCACTCATTCACCAAGTGTCATTTCCTCCCCTGCATTTTATGGCATCCCCAGGCTGTGATTTAGGGACTACCATAACTACAGAGTTGTTCCAAATATTTCCATCTAGTGCTCTAGGAATGAGGAGAATCAAGAGTAAAAATTTGTTCTAGAAATATCAAAGTATTCAGCCATTAAACAGTTAACTGCCAAACTACACGTGGTTAGGGAACAGTACAGTTTAAACTCAACCCCTCTTAAGCTTTTGGGTTCACTGAACCAGGGAGTTAAAGGAAATTTTCAGATAAAGCCCATCCATGAGGAATTTCAGCTCAGAAAATTAAGAATCCATGAGAGGTGAATAGCTATGAAGAGCTACGGGAGTGACGGCAGAAGCATCTGCTTGCTGTGCTTAAAAAGATCTATGTATGTAACTTAAATATTTTGTCAGAAAATATTTACACAAGTATTTGATATCCATTTAAGTAGCATGAAGCTATGTACAAAACCAAAATTTGGACTGAAACTTAAAAGGTTCCTCCAAGAGAAGCAGAGACCCTGAACATTGCAGGAAAACATCACTAAGCCAGAACTATGCCTGAAATTAGGAAAAGTTATGATTTGGAATCTGCCTCTGTGATGATAGAAGCAGAAGAGGAAACTTAATGCTAAGATCTTGGTTGCCCACCTCAGAATTATTTTAGTTGGTGTAGGATACATCACTGCTCTTCTGTCGGGCAGTAAATCTCTTTACATAGACTATTTTTGGCGAGCAGCCCTCCCTCTGAAAACACGACCAAATGTTTTTGTACTCTACAATAACTCTGTAAAACAAACCAACTTTTTCTAGTCAGCAGGACGAGTCTAAGTAGAAAGGACAGTCTGATGTCCCCAGATCAGTGGGGATGAGTTAAGCCGGGGCCAGGGCTGGCTC
This sequence comes from Dicrurus megarhynchus, assembly GCA_013399195.1. Lineage (NCBI taxonomy): Eukaryota > Metazoa > Chordata > Aves > Passeriformes > Dicruridae > Dicrurus > Dicrurus megarhynchus. Next base: position 671,574 of record VXAD01003137.1, read on the forward strand.
TTATCCTTTTGGAAGGAGGCTCTGTCCCTGGCCCAGCGCTGACACCCGGCGGCCAGCGGGGCGCAGCACAGGCAGGTGATGCAGTTCAGCTGAGCCCGCACCACCCAGAACACTCCCAGCACAAGCAACGCCAGTCAGGGAGCTAAAATTGGGATGAGTCTACCAAAACTATGCCACACTTCACTAATCTACACATTGAGCAGGAGGACAAGAGAGACCAGAGCCTTATGAACACACAACAGAAAGAGACACAACATCTGTACCAAGTTTGTAATTACACAACATCTGTACCAAGTTTGAAATTAAAGATGCTAGATGTCAGACATCATCCAAGCTGGATCTGATATTTTCCATGCAGTTATGAGTGTCTGCATGTCCTATAATCGTTATAGTGTAAGAAGTTCTTCTTTTGGCTCTAGATTAAAGAGCTGAAGGTGTATAATTAAAACCACTGTATTTGTCTGCGTATTTGGCTTATTTGCTTTCACCATTTCTTGATACATAACATTAGGTTATGTAAAACTGGGACAGGACATTAAGAAGAAATTGAAGAAGAAACTGAACTATCACAATAGGAAATTGAAGTGTGGGAGCTGGTATTGTTTAAATGAAAGTGCTACACTGTTTGCCAGAGTATGTATTAGTATTTCATAATACACACTTTGGTCAGGGAAGCCCACATGATGTTTTGTGTATATTAAGGAAGTAAATGAAAGGCAAATATGAGATAGAGCTTTAGTACTCACTGTGTAATTTGATCTGACAGCAGAAATGGACAGAAAGAAAACAAAGGAAATAATAAAGAAAAAACTTTACAAAATGAAAAAGTTTAACAATGAAAATAGAGCAAGAGAGTTACATGTGATATACCTTGGAGCCAATCCACACCTTCTTGTAATCCTTCTCCTTTAAGAGCATCACTGGCACTGAAAGAAACAGATCAAATTACAAAAACATTGTAAAAATACCAGTTTTACTTGAGTCATCACTATACTTGTAATTACATAATTGCAAACTAGCATCAGGTACAGTTTCTTTAAGTTTTCTTCCCATGGAGAAGACTGCTCCTCAAATGATACAGATTACCTTCCCCACAGGGAAACACCATTTCATGATGTGATCTGTTTTAATTCCAGTTTCAAGGCAAAAGGAACCATTCCTAGAACATGAGGCTGACACATTGTTCTGCAGCACCTCCTTCCTCAGACAACGCTGTAAAAGATGTTTACTCCCTCCAACAGCAGCCATGAATCATGGAATCATTTAGGCTGGAAAAGACCTTTAAGATGATCAAGCCCAACTGTCCTCCCACGCAGTTCCTACACATGGTGAGAATGCTGGAGGAAGAAATTATGTGTGTGTGCACACACTTCATTGGAGCAGCAACCCCAGCAGTGTCTGTCAATATATAAAACTACTCTGCTCCACTGAGAGCAGTGTAAATCTACCTTTTGAATCACTGGGGGATAACTGTTTAAATGCCCTTCATTCTTCAGTTTATGAAAACCAGCACAGCTGTGAAACTGGACTGTAACTGCAGTTCCCTATAAAATGATCTTCCAAGAAGTTTGGGAATTCATCAGTGTGATTTCTGGACAAAAAGCAGCAAACCCAAAACAATGTCCAGGTAATCAAGTTTAATATTAAAGGGCCTAAAATGAAAACTGTAGTTTTCAGCTGCATTTAGCTGCTGATTTCACTTTTGTTTATAACAGCTGAGGACTTTAATAGGACAAAAAACTAACTTTTATAAAACATTTCTGATAAAAGGTGAGTTTTTTCCTTGTGAACACTATCACTAAGTCCTTCTAAAGCTTACATCCTTCAGGAAGAAAAGACTCTAGATCCTACAACTAAAAATCCTCTCAAACATGTCTGGGTACAAAGAATACAGTGTCCCTCTGAATTCAGAAGAGAGCAGTTAACTAAATGGCCTTTCAACAGCAGTTTACTGAAGCATCTGCAGAGTGGAAAAAAACTCCAAAGGATTTATTGTTGATATTCTCAAACCTGCAAGGTAATCCAGCAGGAGCACTCTGATAACAATTCTACTCAATTTCCCAGCAAAATATAATGGCAGCTGTTGTTCTGATATGAACCCTGCTTTCTGATTTCAGTGGAAATCTTCCACTCCATTACTTGGCTAACAGTTCTGCTGTGAAAACTTTTAAGATGCAGTCTAAATGAATGCATTAACACTTAAAAAGAGTTTCACCATAAGTGTTTTAATATTACTACTGCTTTCACATGTGGAATCTGCCTTTTAGCTACTTGATTTATTTTATACAGTAGTGAGTGGCGTGACAGGGCTAAAATAGGAATGCCCAAAGCAATGCCAATAAAGGGATAGAAAAAGAGAACTTTACCAGATATGCCAGGGCTTGTCTTTGATGTTCTCTAAGGACAGTAACTGAGACACTTTCACAGATGACACTGCATCCCTGAGGTCCATCTTGTTAGCAAAGAAGAGAATAGGCAGTCGACGGTGCTTAATATCTAGGCATGAGCAGAGACAGAACCCTCAGGACAAGAGGCAACACTTATCAAAATCTCTGCATTTAACAAGGTACAAACAACACAGGAAGGTATTTTGCTCACCTGTAGCTGCGGTTGTCTGAAGGTTGTATCCTACCAAGATGCACACACTGTTGGGTCACCTGGCCTCTGCTGCATGCTTCCAGAATGCTCACAAACTTCCTTGCAGGCTTTGAAATCCTCCACCCCTCTCCCCCTACCTTATACCCACACTTCAAGCTGTAGATAGAAATTGCTGGTCAAGCTGAGGAACAAGAGATCAAACCACTGCCTACAAACACTGCACGTCTCTGCTTAGTGAGGACTGGATGTATAAAATGGACAGAAAAAATAATTTGTGTTCATTCATGACATCACAACAACAGTTGAGAAGGGTAGTCTGTATTATCCTTTAGCATCCTGAAAAGCATCCGCTACTTCATAGAATTTATAAAATTGGAAAAAAATGCACACGTCTGGACATCCTTCATTCTCCCTTCCCTTAGGACGTCTTTTCCAGAAGCTCTCTCAGCTAGCAGTGAGAACTACAGACCAAACAAAGTACTCTGGTGATTTCTGGGATACTTACACATAGACAAGGTCGAACCTCACAGATTACCCCAAAAGATTATATGGTCAATGAAAGGAAACAAAACCTACTCTCTTCAAAATTACAGATGTAACACTGCCAAAAAATTACCAGCACCAAGACTAACTCTTGGAGTTTTTAATGTTATTTATACAAAGGATGATATACAAGATTAGAGTAAATCTACGTTTTAGTCTATCAATCAATGCTTGATAGGAAAAGAACTTACACACTACCACCCCAATGAAAATTGCTACACAGGCTCTTTTTAAAATAATAAAAAGAAAAGGTTACTTCACATAGGAAACAAGCTAAGGATTTATTTTAAAATGTCAAACATAAGCCATCCACCCCTGCTGATGGGCACGAGGATGATAAAAACCCCAAAAATCCCAACAAATTGTCAGTGCTGAAATGGTTTGAACTTTCCTAATTATGTTCTTTTCCACCTGCCTACTAAACATTTCCCCAGAATCAGTGGAGATAACATTACCTCCCCATGTTCATTCAGAGATGGTAAGTGCTGATCAAAACACTGACAATTTTCACAAACTATTTACCCTACCTGGAGCTCTTTTCTCGTCTGATATCCATAAACACAAGTCAAAGGCCTCAAAATACAAGCACAGTATAATTACATCTCTGGTTTGATTCCACAGTTGAACAGCTATTGAGTCTCCTGACTGAAACTTTTACATTAATTTACAGTATAATTAAATGAACCCTGGTACCCACAGGTCGCAGGTTATGGGTAAATGAAAACCAGTTATAATTAGCTACATCACATATGCAAACAGCCAAGTTAATCAAGAAGTTTCCAGTGTTTTTCTAAACAATTAGAAAGGGGCACAATCTACTCACCCAGACTCATAATGTACACCCAAAGATATTTGCCAAATAAACTGGTGGTCACAGAAATTTATATTATCTCCTAATGTGCAGTATTTCCCTCCCACACTTTTCAGTTACTAATGGAAAGCTAACATTTTCTAGCTGCAAGTAGTTATGAATTAACACATTAAAAATATATTCCAGACTCTAGATGTGGGATGTGCAATTTTGTACAAAGAATTTCAAGTTGACAAGAATTTCAGCTTAGTTTAGAAGCATGTGCTGGAGGTCAAGTGACCCAAGAGTCATAATCTAATCCAGGTAATCTATGGACTACCATCTTTCAAAGTGCTGAAGAATGAAGTTTGAGTAAAAAACCAAAATTTGATACAGTTATCATTAAACAAGCTTTAATTTGAAGAGTTAATTGTCCATTTAGGTAAGTAAAAATAATTCAAAGCTCTGATTCACAAAAGAGTCCCAGCTAGTACAACTTCTAACCCCATTAATGCTTCACAGGACACATTCCCTTCCACCTGACAACTTCAGCCAAAGCCTGGCAAAAGGACTGGCAACTGTTTTACTGAGGGTTGCTAAGATTTTCAGAGATAGGAATTGGTTCAATTCCATTTAAAACTTAGGTAAACATGTACATTTAAACCACTCCAGGAGGATGACAGACAGAAGCATAGATGGGGAGAAAGTAGGGTATGCAGCAAGAAAAGCAGAACAGAAATACAAATAAAAATATTGATATAGCAAACCACTTATATATTGATTCACCTAACAGCTGCTTTTATTGCACATTACTAGAACTTTTTAAGCTCTTTGGTTCTCTTAGATGTGATATATCAAAATCTGATAAACCAGTGACACTGTTGCTGTATTTAGCTAGGCTACTCCAAGGCAGAAATACATCGCTGCTCTCTCCTGGTTCTCAGGACTGCACTGTGACCCGAGCCTGGTCTTTGGTAACTTGAAGACACAAATTCATGAACAATTGAACAGCACTGACCTGCTAGGTCAGCATCAGTGACCTATTAATGCCTAAATGAGAAGCACCACCTAAGGTTGCTTCTAGTTTGTCTAAACATTTTCACTCTTCTGCCCTCTATTAAACCAGTAACTTCTTCCAGCAGCCTTTCCCTCTCACCCTGGGCCCTGTGTGGTTCCACTGTACCAACAGAATTGTTTTTTACTGCTGCAGTTAATTCCTGATTTGGTACAAAGTGCCCTGGCCTCTGTGTAATCCACTTGCAGCCTTTGGCTCACCTCATCCTTCCTTTGACTTTTGCAACACGGCCTTTTCAGTGTCTGCATTTGAGGTAACCCATACCCTTAAATAAGAAATTAGAGAATAAGGCCAGTCAACTCCAGCATCTTTATTGATGAATTAAAGTGTTATATACAGTCTTCATGGAAAATAAAGTCATGGGAACATATTCGTCCCTATCACACACTACTTTTGTTAGAAATGAGAGTCAGCTTCTCCCTTCTCATTCTCAGCATGGGAATCCCACAGGTTCAGTTTAATAAATAATTAAGGAATTACAGGATTATTTAACTTTTAAACTTCCTAGATGTAGTTTTTTATTCTGGTTAGGCAGAGCAACTACCTAAAGTGCTGAAAGTGAAAATTGCATATTGCTTGCAGACACATCGCAGTAATGTTGGCTACATGGAAAGGCAAAGAATTGATTGATATCAAAACTTAATTGAGTAAGGTGCAGCCTCGTGTAAAAAAAACCAATCCAAACCCCTACAACCAAGACCCTGACCCTGAATCCTCTCATATCCTCTTCCATCTCTTGTATCCTTCTATAGGGAACTGAAACTGACTGGTGTAATTATCCCTCCTTATTTCTGGCTAAAGGATATAAAAAATATAATGAAGATGACCAAAAAATTAAATGTGACATTAAAGGAATTAGCTGTCTTCATGGAAAAAACAGACAGGGAGACACATTTTTGGCTGTGTTGGTCATCACAAAAAGCCTCTCCAGCTTCCAACTCAAAGTCTGTTCTTTCTGAAAACAATGTAACTTTTCATCTATATTGATTAATAAGAGACCAATCCAACTCAGTGTAGACAGCTGAAGCTTGATCAATTTGTAAATGTGAACAGGTAAAAAAAAAAACCACAAGTTGTTGAAGACTAATATTGTGCTGATATTCATGAATGGCTAAAATATTTGCAAAGAACTCAGAATGTGTCAGATAAGGGCTTTTCTTAAGACAACATAACAAATATGGACACAGAAGGGGAAAAAAGCCTCCTCACCTGGATGATTCAGAAGGGTGTCAAGTTCTTCTTTGGCCACAACCATTCTTAATTTGTCACTGCTATCAATGACAAAAATAATGGCTTGGCCTTCTCTGCATAACATAAAAAGAGCAAAGAGGCAAATTACAGGTTCTCAAAGTGTGAATAAGAAAAGGCTTCAGAAGAAACACCAAGAGAAAAGTCCAAACAAACCTGATTTGTCCTCTAATTTTTGTTATTGTCATTTACCATTAACATTTGAATCCAGTCTTACTTCTGAAATTCCATCTTTTGGTAACATGCATCATTTTTTTAGACATGAGGTTGTTACCTGCTCCTACAATGTTCAGTTTCCACACACCTTTTAGAAAAGCTTGATTTTACTACCCAGACTGAAAAATGAACTCAAAAAGTAACCAACTGCTATTTTGACAGTGTGGTCAGGCAGACAAAAAACCCATATAGACAGGTCTTTATGGAAATTCTGCATTTCCTACACTGAAGTTTATTTAGAGAAAGGTCAATTACCTTTTTAGAAAAAAACTGTGTCCACAGCTAGGCATATGCAGGTTATTTTAACTTTTACATATCCTGCATAAACGGGATCTTTCTTTTTTTTCAAATAACAGGTAAAAACTTTCAACTATTTCAAATCATTAGGACATTTTGCTGGCAGTATGACCACAGTCACAACAAATATGCAACTATTCAACTCATTATTTCAGGATGTTACTGATATTTTATGACTTGATGTTCCCTTTACTGAAACTTGTTTTGAAAACCAAATAGAGTCTCACCAATCCATAATTCACCAGTTCAGTTATAAACACCCACAAAAGGTATATTTGCTTAATATTTTAATGTAATATTCACTTCTCCTTCATTTTACATTTTTCTGAGAGACCATTATGAATACATTCTTTACCCTCCAGCACCATCTATCTTTGTATTTTGATAAGAAACAGTTCTACACATACTGGAAACCAGAAATAACCTGAGCACCCCAAGATTATATGAGAAGGCCCATTCTCTTCTGGTGTACAGAACCTTTAGTAAATAAAGCTTTTGCATGTTAGCTGAAAATGCCTAAGCAATTTTCATGAGCATACCGTATTTTACCAGAGGAATCAAGAGTACTGGCATGTATTTACCACCAAAAAAATAACTTCACAAAGAAGTAACAGGAATAGGGACACAACATGACTTCAGGATTATTTAAGATAAATGGACATAGGGATGACCTAGAAGATACTTTCAAGCCAAATAGAAGAAAAGTCCAAACTTGAAGGACTCCAAGGCAACTACTTTGACACTTGACCAGATTTGATTTCCATTTTGCAATTCTTGCAAAATTAAATTCTTGCTTAACTTTATAAACGGAACAGCACATAATTATTTTATTAATATTTTTATTTAATTAATGCAAATTATTGTTTTTATATTATTCTTAGAAGTTAATCTTAAATATGTGCCTACTACACTGGATCAGGAACAGAGGTGGATACAAGGGCGTATTTCACTGTCAGCATAACCTAAAAAAGTCCCTTACTGTTAGGGAGTTATTGTTAAGATGAAAAAGCCATTTATGCCCCACAAGGGATAAGTTACTGCATTAAATACAGCAATCACAAAAATTATTTGCTTATGAAGCACTGTGCTAACATTTTGAGAGCAGCCCGAGGGCATCAGTTACTGAAATGCAAATCTAACACTCTTGAACAATGCAGATCTCCTGGCCACACATTTTCAATGCTAACACAATTTGCACAGGAAGGAGAGGAAGCATTAATCCTCAATTAAAAAACAATTTAGGCTCTATCACAACTGATATTAATATTTAATCAGTATTATAATCTTCAGATTATACAGATATACAGATTATACAGATATACAGGTTCATGCTACCTAGATCAGGATCAGGCATTACAGAATAGCAATAGGACGATGTAAATAAGGATTAAGTCTCACTAAAAGCTACAAAACCAGAGAATGGTGTCTATCTATTACCAAAAGGCAATACCAGAGTGTTATGAAGTACAGAGAATATCCTGTTCAATAAATAACATGTAAGAATGTTCATTCAGGTTCTTAGTTACACGTGCCTTATTCTCTGAGGTTCATTTCCCTCACCGCTAAAAATCTCAGCCATCAGCCAATATCTTTTAGGATTTAAGTCGTTGACCTACAGAAGAACTGAAAAATTGGAAACCTAACTCATCTTGAGCTTTCTTACAGGATTGGTTTTCAGGTTTCAACATTTAAATCCCATCTCTAGTACATTACCCCAAGTTGTCCCCGAAAGCACAGAATAACAGCACATAAAATATTTTCATTTTTTAGAACAGAAAGTTGTGTTTATCCAGAATGACCTCCTGTCAAACACCAGGTATAAGCCTTCTCTGAATCATTTCTAACCACTAGGTATTATCATACTTCCATTTAAGTAACCTACAAAACAGCTAATATGAACAGCGATGCTTTAAAATAAATGATAGGCTTACTTGTAGTAGTGCTCCCAGAGGTCTCTGTATTTCCCTTGACCTGACATATCAAACACTGTGAAAGACAAACTGCAAAGAAGAGAAGTGCATGAGGCACAGAAACAAAGAACAAAACCCAAACCCAACCCAAAAAAACCCGCCAGATCAACTTGAATCCCAATCAACTGAGAAAAATTCCCTAAGGAACTCTGGTTGCACTATCTGCCTTCAAATGATCCTACTCAGTTTTGCAGTCTTATTATACAAATATTTCCCAATGGACAATGTGTTTATTATCTGAATAAAAGAACCAAACAAATTATTTAAAGTTACATCAAATACAAAATAAGCTCCCATTCAGTCTCTCTGTCTGTCATGCTGGTATCAAATATTGTTTATGAGTAAATGAAATTCAGAGGAACCATGACTTAAAATCCACAGCCTGTCTTAAATTCTGTCCCTAGACAGGCATAAATGTATTAAAAATAAAAGGCTTTAAAAACAACAAAAAATTCCACTTCTAGAAATAAAAGAAATTACATTCTGGTAAAAACAGGTGAGTTCAGATGACCAAGCTACAAAGAGCAGTCTTTGCAAACTGTGAGATTTCACCCAAACACTACATACAGCAAGGCAACTTAAATAACACTGCAAAAAATTCTCATCCACTCCTGAAATGTCTACAGAGGCAACATCAACTTCAGTATTAGGCTTTCCTGTTTTGGGTAGTCCCAAGTAACTCCCACAGTGGAGGCCACACCAAAATGAGGAGGTTAAGAAAAGGAAGGCCTCCAGACATCCTTTCCACTCTATGTCCAGACACTGAGTTTTGGGTTTGTCAGTTTGAGGGGGTTTGAGGTTTTGGGTAGGTTTTTTAGGGTTTGTTTTGTTTTTTTTTTTAAATCATTCTACATAGTGGATTTACAGGTCATCATCTCTCCTACTACAGGATCAGAATAATAAAAAGCAATATAAATTAATTTACATTCTCACACAGCAAGTCCCAAACCTGTCTGATGTGCTTTGTTGAGACAGAGCTCAGTTGTGGAGGCTCTTAGGGAAATAAGAAACCTCTCAGTCTCACACATCAGCTCAAGGAATAAATGATTCTCTTGCAGATCTCCCACCCAGTGAGGCCACACTGCTTGGTTTGAAGACATTAAAAACATCCACTGAAGGCTACAGAATAACAAAATGATGCTGCCTCCTTGAAATATCTTTGTGTCACGACATTCTTAATCTAAATCTTAGTCTTCATTCAACTAATGACTCATTACTCTGTTTCCTGGCCTTTGCTCCTGCCACCTTTACATTGCTAATGCTGTAGCCATCCTTTTGCATTTAATGAGATTACACTGCAATCTGTTCAGAGTACCTCCAGTGAGAGTGCTTAATTCAGGTTACCAGACTGAGTGTGGAATACAGGCTGCCACCTCAGCAGCTGTCTCTCCTCCAGTCTGTAACAGTGCCCTATTCTGAAATTCTCAACAGACAGGGATCAGATATTTATACACACTACTGCAAAAAACTAAGAAACTTTTTTAATTTTCTTTTTTGTAGTAGTTTTATAGCAGCACAAAACACACATTGTATTCTGACACACTCAGTCCTGCATCAGGATGAGGTCTCGTGGGTACTACATTTCAACAAACTGCAATGTCATGTCAGTACACCACCACACATGATGCTCAGCTACAAACCCACTGAAAGGGATAATTAAGACCAACTATTGTATAATAATCACTACTGCTAATGAAGAAAGAACATACTACCTTGAAGTCTTGAATTTCTCTATACTGAATCCTATTGTTGGAACGATGTCCTGAGTTTGAGCCTTTGAAGGAAAGAAAGTATAAATTTTACAATCAAATTAGAAAATGCAAATACTGAAATATATTTGACACACAAATACATTACAGATCTATTTTTCCCCAAAGTGTGCAATATTAAAAAAGTTCCCAGAAAAGGAAAGTAATTCAGAATCAAGGATTTGTATTTTTTGGGGAATAGAGTGAACACTATTGGAATTGTCAAAACACAAAGCATTATGAAGAGATCTGTCTGATAACTGATTTACTACTGAGCTGGCCAAGGAACCTATCAGCTAAGTCGGTAGAAAAGAATAGCTCCTCTCAGAAGCATCGGTATTAGAGCAGGAAGAAAGGTCACATCCCATAGATTACAGAGCTGTGTGAGAAAGTGACATGCAATCCTTGCACAGACTCCTAGAGCCCCTTACTCCAAACACCATCCACAGGCAGGTCCAGAAGAAATAACTGCAGACAGATGCAAAAACATTTCTATTTGCCAGGCCCTAATATATTGGCCCTGGGCCAAAGGAGCAGTTCTTAAGAAGACTGGGTTGACCCAGAGCTCAAAATCACCTGTCCCTTGAACTTACTAAAATGAAACAATTTTGTTTACTTTGATCTAATGACATTTGTTGCATGCTAGAATATTTGGCATGTCTTGCAACACAAGTCAACACAAGTTGGATGCAAAGTTATCCTCCTAAAGCAACATGTTAAAAGAAGTAAATTCTCATTACAAACAAATTCTATTTATTCTATTCATGTAATTCCCCTGAGATCTTCTCTAGTGCCCTTTATTGTGATAAATCTTCAAGTCTGTGTTCAACTCTAGTTAGGAATCCTTTACTGCTTAAGGCATGACATAAAAACCCTCTAAAAAAAAGGTCTCAAAAATTACATAAAGATACAATTTGCCAGGTACAAATTGCAGCCTTTCCCCCAAACAACTGGCAGCAGACAGCAAGCAGTTTATAGTCTTTGTTTATAACTCTACTCAACTTTCAGTGGAAGAATAACTGCCAGGAATGGAAGAGTGACAGACTCTTCACCATGTCACACTTTTTAAACAATGTCCAGTGGACTCATCAGGTAAAATTCAATGAAAATTAGTAATAATAATAAAAAAAGCTGTGTCCTGATATAAACAGCAGAAATCAGCTTCCCAGATGCATATAACCATTGAATATGCCTACCAAAATTCATCTATTTCTAATCCATAAACACATCTAGAAACAAAGTAATCCTACTTTCATTTTTGCTCAGATTACTATGCACTCCTCGTGGCCTCAAACACTTTTCATTGGATGAATGAACTGCAAGTATTAATGGTACTTATTTTGAAAATTATTCTGCTTTAAAAACAGTGATGTCACCCTTAAATGTGCATTTTCACATTATTTCTTATTTTACTATTTCTTATGCACTTATTATTTTTCAGGAAGAGATTAAAATAAACATGGTAAGTTGTTGTACAATTGTTTTAATCCTAAATGTTCAACATCACTTGTATGTGCAATCCTGTGGCAACTATTTAAGTGATTGAAGTGACTGTTTCAGATCCTGATCTCAGCCATCATAAACCCTTCCTTATTGGGTGATCTTAACAAAAGTGTGCCACATTAACAGTGAGGGTTTTTGGAAAATAATGTGCATGCTTACCCTTAGTTTTAGTTAGCTGGAAAATTTTAATATATATTTGTTCCACTGTACTAAATCACAAGCTCTTCACATCTTTTCCATGGGCACATCCAGTATAACAGCATGCAAACCCAGACTAAACAAACACCCAGCAGTGAGCCAAGCAGGCTACTTACATTTGAAGGTTTAAGTTTATTGATGATCGTTGTTTTGCCGCTGTTGTCCAAGCCAAGGCACAAGACGTGAACCTCCTTCTTCTTCAGCCCAAGCCATCCTGCCAGCTTGTCAAACAATCCCATGGCTGTGGATCAAAAACACAGGGATCACCTGCTGTTCAGGGAATCAGAGCAGGGAATGACTGTTGGAAAAGTGCTACATGCAGGGCAGCGCTGGCACAGAGGGTGGGCATGGGGCTGAGCAGCCTCACACCCGGGAAGGGATGGCGTGAGCAGGACCCGACACAAACACTGTCCCAGAGGCTGCCTCTGCACATAAGCACATGGAGGCTAAGCTGATTACAGCCAGGAGGCCTCGATACAAAAGTAGACTGGCTGTTTATAGCCCTGTCTATATCACACAATGCCCTCGATTCACTGGGCAGAAACATTGCCATCGTTCTGAGCAGCCCAAACAGGGGCACAACTGCAGCGCCACCAGGGCTCCCACCAAACCGAGCAAAAAATAAAGGAAGGCCATTATATTCACCTCAAATTGTCAGCAGTCCATCATTCACACAACTAAAGACTATTTCCCTTCTTCAGCACCTGCTACATAGTTTACTGAACCCGGAATTAAATAAAGCACCCTCTGTTGATTCAATTCAAACTAATTCTAACAGGGTTTGCCAATATTGACATGTATAAATTAGGAACTCTTCACTCACTACAAATAGAAACTGATAAAAATAGATCTATCAGACACCAAAACATTCACCCACACGTCAGGGAGATGCCAAGCCTCTACTGCTGCCCAGACTCTGGCTGAAGTTACTTGGCAGTGGCACATTCAAAGGAGCTTACATCATGTGTTCCCCTGCAATACCTGGCCAAACACACTCTGCAAAGAGCATAACCCTTGTCTGTCCTGAATGAATTCCACTAGAAATAATTTCAGCAATCAGACAACTGAAATACTTGAGATGCCTTCAGTGATAAAGCATTTAATTCATGTCAGAGGAGTTTTCTGGAGTGGTGAAGGCTGGTTTTATTTCTTATTAAAATAAAACCACACAGCACTGGGCAACTCAGGTTGCAAGCTTAATTACCCCAGGAAATCATAGCAGGAGGGGGAAAAGGTAAAAAAACCCCATCAATAACAGATCTTTGATCACACTTTTTCACTAACTGATTACAAAATGATGATTAACTGCTTTTTAACAATTTTAAAACTTTGCATTTAATAAAGTTACGTAAGTAATCATTGTGGCTAAAGGATGATTTTTCCTTTTTCAATACAGATCTTTTTTAGAGCTTTATTGAGTGCATTTTGATTCAGGACTGGTAGTGATCTACAGAGTGCTTTGTGCATTACAGCTACGCAGAGTTATTGCCAGGTTAAACAAACCTAACACTACTTATAGCAAGTCTCTCATTCTAACTCCCTTTGTTTTATTTCCCACTCGTTTTCTAACCCATATATACAACTCTGAAAGCAGATTAAGGCTGTTTATTATCAAATTAACCTGTCAAAACCCTGCTCCAAAACACATAACTTTCTTATGCAATCAGGAGCTTCATCTACATATTCTAGATGATAAGAGTCAAAAAAATACATTGTAGGCACTCCTAAAATGAAACAGGAGGAAATATGAGCCCTTAAAAATACTTCTAGGGCTTCATTTTTAAATCCAACCCCCTAAATACACATCAGTTCCTAGCAAAATTTTAATTATAGCCATGTGTTTCTAGCAAATTTTCCTATAAATTGGCACAGTCGTTATTTAGGAACACAATGGGGAAAAAATGTACCCTTGACTTCTTATTCTTGCCTCTTTTTCCATGTTTTTTTCCTCATCCGTGAAGAGTTACAGCAGTTACAGCTGGCACAGCTACCTTTTTTTTCCCCACTTTTTTTTGCCAGCTGATATTTTGCCTATAATGCTATACAGCATACATCAGACATCTTCTAAAATTATTTAAGCCAGAGTTTGGTCCAGGAGCTTATCAGCAAACTATAAACCTTTTTCCTAAGAAAGGATGTTCTTTCATGTCTGATCTTTGTCCGTTTTCAAGCCTAATCAACAACAAAGGAAATTTAATCCATGAAATAGAGAGCAGCCAACAAACAAGCTTTAAGTGATGTCCAGGTGTTAGAAAGACAAATGAATTTTTTCGGTAGAACTGCCCTGTTTAGGTTTAGGGCTGGTTACATCTCAATGGTCTCCGATCCAAAAGAAGGGGAAGACTGAGCATACGGACTAATTAGCATGAGGAACGAGAGAATCATTAACCAACATGCATACTAATTAATAAAGAACCAGGTGGCTTGCAGTCAGTGAACATTAATACCTCTGGCTGCTAAAAGGTATAAACACTGAAAAGCTTTGGGAGTCGCCGTGCTGGCTCGGTGGATTTGCCGCCCAGAGCCCCTTCCTGCGCAGAACCATAAATAAATCAAATACCTCGGCTCTGTGCGCGGCTCGGCCTCTGGCACACCGGGCAAAAGGACCTAATTCGGGACAACACCTGGGTGCTCGGGATCGCAGCTCCCAGAACCGGCCTTCCCTCCCTCCCTTCGGCAGCACAAGGCCTCGAGCCGCCCCGGCAGCCGGCTGCGGCCGCGGGTCCTTTCTCCCAGGCCGGGACAGGGTCTCCTCTCCCAGAGCGGCACGGGATCCCCCCGGGAAGGCCGGCACAGGGTCCCCGGTCCCCCGTCTCCGGCAGCGGCCCCCGCGTCCCCGCGGCCGCAGCACCGACCTGGGCCCGGGAGGCGCCGGCCGGGCCCGCGCGCCGCCGCCGTTGCCGGGGGAACCAAAGCCCCGCCCCCTCTCCGTCCCACCAATCCCGTCCCGCCGTTCCTCCCGCCCCACCTCTTCCGGCCAATTGCGGGACAGGCGCTGGGGCGGAGCCCGCCCGAGGCCACGCCCCCGGCCGCGGTGGGGCTTGGGGGAGGGCGGGGCTTGAGGGATGTCTCCTTCAATTTCCGTGTCCAGCGCTTGGGGAATTGGTTTTTTTCCCAACCGCTGCCCCTTTTCCTTGCATAGCGGCAACAAGAGTGCTGGGATAAAACCTCTCGAGGATTGAGATTAACACAGAAGGAAACCCCTAAATAAGAACGGCTACGCGAGGTGTTCACAGCACCGCCCGTTCCGAAGCGGGCGCTCTGGCGGAGTAGGGAAAATCCCAAATCCACGCGTCACTGGGGCAGTGGCAGCAGGAGGCCTTTGGGAAGAAGGCAGCTTGGCCAGGCCAGGCACAAAGGTTGCTAATACGCTTTGGAAATTATTTTTTTTGCTGCGTAGCACAGTCGCATCAGACTGGTTCTAGGTCTGCTGCACAAACGTAAAATCACTTAAATCACTTAAAACGAGCTGTGAAGAGGAGCACATGCGGACTAAAACCCAGTCTCATTTCTACCATATACTTACATTTAGCTGCCAAAACTGCCCTCGGTTCTGTAACAGTGAGCCCTGTGGCTTCCCATGCTGCTGCATTTACCAAGTGCTGACCAAAAGACTTCACTTTTTAGCTGGAACAGCAGCAGGAGTTTCCCTCACCCTCCCACCTCTGCTGAGGGATTCCCAGGATGTACATGCTGTTCTGTACTCATCCTGCATGGCCTGTAAGTCCAAGCCAGCTGGGATAATCCAGTCCCCTATGCTCTACCTCACTACAGTCTTGTATTTCTGTAATTCCACATTTTAAGTGCCTTTTTGGGTTTGTCTGTCACTTTCGAACTAAGATAAACAGTGACTGGGGGGTGGAGTGCACGGTTCTGCTCCCGCTTCCCAAAAGATGGTCTGTGCTGCTCCTTGCCTGGAAGAAGCAAATTTCCTTCATGGAGCTCCATCCCTTCATTCTGAAAAACTCCAATCTAGTTTCATGTAGGTTGAATGCAGCTTTTAAACTACAGTCTCAACATCTGCCCCAGGGAGAGGAGGAAGAGCAGAGGAAACAACTGTGTGATAGCGGACAGTCCTTTTTGTTAAAAATATTGTCAGGAGCTCTCAGTTATAATGCACTTTGCATTGACCTTTAAAGCTTAAAAATACTACAAATATTTTTTCTACTGTTTGGTTTTGTAATTCTTATTGCTGCTTTCATTATTATTAAAGGTTCAAAGTAAATTGCAGTTGTGATTTCGTATTTCCTGTATCAGGAAGGTTCCAACTAAAGGATGGGATTCCCTTGTAGTGGCATTATGAGCCACTAAAGGAAAAGGCAGGGAGCATAAATCCCACAGTGAAACTCTGTGATGAAGCACTTTCTAAAAGCTAATCAGGTTGTGGGGTATATATATGGTAGAGGAGGGTGTTGTCTCTACTTGAAATCAGTCCATATCTAAGGAGCAGTTCTGAATTCAGTGGAGAACACAGAAGGGCAAAGGCATTTCTCTAACCAGATCTAAAATGAAATAGTCATTCTTCATTATATACCGTGTTAAACCTGACAGTCCTTGGTGAGAAAGCTCTACCCATGTAAAAGCAGGATGTAATGGATTGTGGGCATCTGACATTAATTTCCTGTTAATCTATAGCTACCTCTGTTCAGCTTTGCATTGCATGCATGTGATTTTATGCAATGAAAGGCTCATTATAACTTTAAGCTTTTTGAGGTAGGGTCTGGTTATTGTATATGGCATTCACTTCTTTGTGAATCATGGTGCATTGCCCTGGCGTTATTTACATAATATGATCAGTTTTAGAACTGCTTTTGTCAGTGAAAGCTTTGACAAACACTTGAGAAGGAGTTGCATGGCTCAGTGAATCACCATGAGGAGGATGAACAGTACTGCAGAATCTTAATAGCGCATTAAATGCCATTTAAAATTCAAATTCACAGTGTTTCCCAAGAAGGAGAGAGCACTGCTGTTTGCAACTTTTAACGTGCACAGTTTTTTCCCTGATGCTGTGAACCGTGCTTTTTGAGCGTAAATTCTCAGTAGTAAGCACAGAAGAGCATTTTTTAGCTGAAAAAAACACCACCACCCTGAAGCATCTCAAGTGTTGGAGCATATTGCCGGTCCATCTTTATTAGTACACCGCCCTGTGTTAAGCAGCTGGGTTTTTTTTGCATGATCATGTATGACAGGCTTCACTGTGGATCATTATATTAGTAACTTAAGGCCAAACAAACACCATTAACTCAAAAATAACCACCAGTACTGTAACTTTTATTTGCTAATAAATATCTTAATAAACAGGCTTACCCCATCTGTAAGACCTGATAATGCCTCTTAGGAAATCATAGAAAAATAAAATACAATAATAATCAATAACTTGTACTTTGTACAAAAATCTCATTATGTTGCTCAGCAGGTAGTTTTGCCAAACCCCATATTCTTTCTGCAAAGAGATGGCATATGTGATGCAATTCACCTTAAAAACACTCTAATGTTGAGAGCTGAGCATTCTATTACACTATTAACTTGTAGGCATGCCAGCACATGAAAATTTACATGAAACATCATAGCATCCTAGGAATAGAATCATAATAATAAAGAAAAGAAGATAACACCACTTTTCAGTAAATAATAACAACTTCACGTCTAATGTAAATTCCCCTTGGGACTGCAAATCATTAGGGTAAGCTTTTTATTCCATGGATCTTCTTACAGTACTGTCATAAACAGGCAAAAAGAAAATGCACTGGGACGTGTATGGGAGATATATTAGGTGAAGAAAAGTAATTTTGAAGAGTGAGGCAGTCCCAGGGGGAAGCATCGACACTGGCTGTGCAATGTTCAATCTCCCAGAACGAGCAGTTCAGTGCCACACGAGTTCAGACTGATGGAGGAGTAACCCAGAGCCTCTGGTAGTGCAGCACCAGGGCTGCTTTGCTGGGAGATGAGTGCTGAAGACTGAGCCACAGGTAGTTGTCATTATTCAAATACGTCTTGGTTAAAGAAGCAATGGCAAAACAAACCTTAGCAGGGGTCTTGAAAGAAAAGGTGGGTTTCAGACTACTGGTAAGGATATGAGATCTGTGCTGAGGCCATGGTTTGATTTTGTAAAATAATTTGCGAGTATTACGAGTATACCATTGCTTTTGAAGCCATCTACCTTTGAAGTTTTGACATGGCTGCTTAAATATATAATCTAAAGTGTCCGTCATCAAATATTTATTCATATATACACATACATTGATACATTTTATGGCTATGCTAGAACAGCAAACTATGAAGAGCAGTCATATTTAAGTTTTGTACAATCTAATTTCACAGAAGAGACAGAGATTAAAACCCCTTTTAATTCACGTACATTTAAAACCAACACACAGAAATAGATAGAGGCTATCCTGAGAAAACATACCAACCACGTTATCTTTCAAAAGTAAATCAAAGCTAATGTTTGTAAGGTAGTAAAATATTCTTTCTGTATTTTTTTCTGAAAGTCAAAAGTGGTTGTTGTTTTTTTTTTTAAAGTGATGACAAAATTAAAACTGTTAATTCCAACTAGATCAATGAATGTTGCTTTGCAAGAAAATAAACTATTGCCTTTCAGTAAACAGGGTTTCACGTGATCTTTTAAAGATTTTTTTTTCTTTGCTAAACTGAAGGTGCAATCCTGAGAAGTGCAGAGAAGTTCCCGAAGTCAATAGGATTATACCACACCAGAGAAGAATGAGCCCTTTTAATGTCTCTGGGTTTTCAGTCACGGCACTGCTGTGTGTGATGTAACTGATACCACCAGAGAACAGAGATATTGGCCTCAACAGAAGCAGATGGAAGGCTCTAGGTAAGAGCAACAAACACTGAATCCTGTCACCAGAGTTAACAAAGAAACAACTTTTCCCACTTTTAGTTTGAAATAGACTTCTCAACCCTACTACTTAGAAAAGTTGGGAGAAGAAATTGCTGCAGAAGAAATGGTAGTAAAAATGCTACATTGCCAATTCAAAGCTAACTGTTTCTTGGGGTAGGGAATCATGGCCATTAAGCTGTAAAATGCTTACAGGTTTCCTTATTAGGGATCTTGGAGTAGGATGGTTTTCTTCAGATAGGGAATTAATGAAAGAATCCAACAAATGGAACCACTAAGAGGGCATTCGTTATTTTATTTGCTATTGTGCCATTCATTAACTGGCAGATCTCAAAACTGGGACTGCAGTGCACCAGGAGTATGAAGCAGCTTGTTCAAAGAGGCAAATGATCAGCCAGAACTTGTATTATAAAAGGGGGATCATATTGCACCACAGTTTATGTTCAGGAAAGAAAAAAGACAGAAAAGTCCTATTTGTTGTGTAGGTTCTGTTTGTTTGATGGGGATGGTGGATTCATCCTGAATTTAAATCCAGAAGTTTGGGTAATTATCTGAGGGAAAAACCCAGACCATTTCTTGTAGACGCTGAAAAGCTTTAGCAGAGAAATTTTCCAGCTTTCTGCAGCATTTTGTGAGAGCTCAGTAAGTTCTCACAGAAACTATGAAAAACACTGCTATGGGTTTTTGTAAACTAATTCTTTATCTTGCACCTGCTGTTGTTCAGCAGGGTTGTTATGGTACGCTGAAGAAAGTATTTTCAAAAGAATGTTTTCTAGCCTCCAGCAATCAATCTAGGAGGTGGATGCTCAGTGACCAGTGACCTTATGCCATGCTGGCGAACCAAGTTATATAAACCGATTTATAATTAATTAAATATTCACCATTTTTGCTCCTGAATTGGTCGTGTCGTTATTCGCCGTTCGTGGTGCAACAGCGACAATTTCTGGTAAATACCCTATTAGATGTGTAGGTCATTTAGGTTACTAATTCCAAAGTCAGAGTTGACTGCCCATTCCAGAGAAAACAACACTGCAGCACCCAACTTTTGTACCTTGCAGTTTATGTTTTCCATGGTGAAGGTGACCACAGCCTATCTGATCACATCCCTGAGGTAGCAGCCTTGTCTTTTAGGGTCAGTGCACTCTCTTCTCCCCATTAAATGAGGCCATCTGTTCCACACAAATCTGTAGAAACCTTTGATTCAGAACCTGTTTCAGTCAATTGACCTCTTTTTATGGATACAACTGACTTTGGATCATGCCCTGAGGGACCAACCTACCTCTCAGCCTGAAATGCTTCAACAGAAAAATTAAAACCAGCAGAAGTTTTAGCAATCCATTTGAATGACAAGACAGCTCATGTCCTAAAAAGTGCTGGTTCTCTAGCAACAAATTAACCATGACAGTAGTGGGGTGCAGGAAAGGAGTGTGTGTTTGCAGAGCTGGAGCCTACCTACAGAATATATGGACACTGGGCTTCGTCCCACTGCCATGGAAGTCAGTAACAAACTCTCAGGAATTTGGATCACAGTAAGACTATTGCCTATTGACACAGAAACCTTCAATTCCTCACAGTCACTTCACTGTCCCGGGAATTAATCAAGATGTTTGTTAAAATCATTCAGCAGGGTTTGGAAATACTGGGTGTTTTAGAGCAGAACTTTCCCAAGACGAAAATGGAACTTCCCAAGCTGACATTTAGTGACTAAAACAATATACAGATTTGGAACACTGGCTGCATTTCGTGTTTTTCAGCTAATCCTATTGTACACAGAGAGACTGTGATGGTAAGTTACACAGCTCAGAGCACCCAGCTTCTTAAAGAAAAAAAATAATAATCCTATTATGCATTTCCTTTTTGCCTCTTAATTTTCAGTTAAAGCTCAGTCTGAATGAGAGAAAACTGAAAACTTGGTTTCTAAGCCAGTATTAACTGGAGAGTTCTACTTTTTACTGGTTATTTAGGTTCCTCTCTAGAAAGTCAGTATGTAGCTATAAGAACAATCAGTCACTCAGAATTCTGTCTGCTGGACATTCTGATATAAATTATGACAACTGTTACCTGTTTTTTTGTCCTAGGCTGGATCCTGAAAGATCAGAAAATAGATTTTTTTTTTCCTTCCTATCACTCAGAGCATTATATAGTGATGATACTATGAAAATAGTCCCTAGACTGTCTCAGTGGGCACTTTTTCATCATCCACAACCAGAAATGAGTATTTGGGTTCCAAAGCAGATTTCTCCCAAACCTGATTTTCCAGATTCTAGACTCAAGGTTACTTTCTCCAGTCCCTTGACATCCCATAGTCCAGAATGCAGAGATCTGGATTTCTCTTTGATTTGTGGGTTTTCAGTCTTGGGGTTTTGGAGTACCTACCACACAATATACATGCTGCTGCTGAACAGTTCTTCACTGAATTGTCAGAAATGAAGAGGTGTTAGTATAATAAGGCAAAATATGTTCTCTCATGCTGTCTTAGAAATTTTTTAATAGGGATTTTGATTTTTGATTATGCCTAACTCTACTCTTGTATAAATTCAAATCAGCATTTTTATATGAATTAAGCTGCACAAACACATAACTATTTACAGATTGAGGAGTTTCTGAGATAGCACTAAGATGTGTGCAGACCTAGTCAAAGTCCTCAGATAGATACAGGTAAACATTTTGGACAGGAACAAAGTAGAGCAGATGTGAAAACTTTAAGTTGCTTTGAGACTGATCATTTTAATGCTGTTTTTTTCCCCGTATCTTCACTGTCAGAACTTGCATTTTTTATTCCGGTTTAGTTATTCAGGTATGAAAATATCAGATAATATGCTAAACCTTTCTGGAAGAGATAGGTACTTGGGAAATCTCTTGCAGGAAAGGAAAGTAAGATATATTCATGTAGGATATTTAAAGAAACATACACACAAACAGATTTCACTGAACTGGTGTTACATTATTTCACATATAAAATATGGAAATATACTTGAATCCATTTTTTAACCTTGGGTTTTTCATCAACAATTTTTGTTGTTTTTTCCCTTCTAAAATTCAGCATATCTTATCTTTTTATACCATAGGTTGGCATATCCTTACTCACATTCCCTTGAAAATTTCCCTCATTTTAACCTCCTAAGTGTCTATAAATGGCTATTTAAAAGAAAATAATTTATAATCTCTGTAAACATCTTTGGTGATTTCAGCAGAGGAACTCAAAACTTATAGCATGGACTACATCTTTCTAGTTCTGCTGGCTCATGGGCACCTTGCTTCCCCTTTGGGATCACTAATTTCTACAGTAATTAGCTGAATGGAAGAGAATCAGCAGGAAGGGGTTGGGTGAGCAGGCAGCTTTCTCTGAGCCAGTTTGAAAATGTTTTGTCTACCAGTGGAGGAAAAGAGAGGCTGTCCCTTTCCAGCTAACAAGCCATGGAAGTTTGGGAAGAACTATACACACACAGAGTGCATGCCACTAAAAATTTTAAAAGCCAATGGAGCAAATAAGCCCCATTAGTGTTGTTGGTAATAGGTAATTGATTCTGTAGGTTTGAAAAATCTGGTATGAGCATATACATTCTATTTACAATTCTTTATGTACATATAGACAAATATTTTATAACCACAACATGTTCAACATACCCTGGTCCATAATCTGAGGAATTATAAACAACACTCCTGGATGAGCAGTGTGCACTACTAAATACAGGATACGATGGTAGAAGAGTTGTGTGAGTTGTAAGTACCTGGCACTGTCTTATGTAACTCTTTTGGGTTTTTGTTGGAGCTCCTTGGCACAGTATGGACAGTTCTTCCCTTTTTACCTCATTGTAGGTTTTAGGGATTTTTCTTTCCTTTTCAGTGCTGATTCATTTGTCTCCCCAGGAGATTTCAAGATCATTGTCCTACTAAGAGTTAGCCAAGCCCAACACATCTTTCCCTCACTCTCAAAAAATAATTATAGTGCTAATATAAAAAAGAAATTATTTTTGCCATTTATTCAGGAAAGATCCATTACAACTGGTGAACAAGGGTATTCTGGAAGAAAACTGATGAATGGAATACAGAGTTCTTCAACCATGTGCAAATGCCACAAGTGTCTCTATTTTCAGTACTTTTTCTGGAAGATGCAATGGAAGAGAGACTTTTTATTATAATTTTAACTAAAGAAATGTTGGACTGGATTAGAGGCAAGTCCTGCTTTCCACTCTCTGAAAGAATATTCCAAGACAGAGTGAGCCCATGACAGGGTAGTTACAGGTACCCTGTGCTCATAAGAGAAATTCTGAGCTGCCAGAACGTGTCCCATAGAACCATTCCATCAGCTGAGGTAAAACAGTTCAATAAATGCTGCAGTTTGCAACAGGGCCAGATGAAAATGAGGAACTGCTCTTCAATACAAGGTCAAGTATGTTCTGTGCTGCTTTACCTTGGTGGCTGATGTGGTCCCATGGAGTCATTCTGACATGGAAATTGCTGTGGGTAATGCAGTCTCACTAGGCACCTCCACAGTCACAGCTATTCCTCATGGTAAATCTCAGCTGATTCTGGATAAAGGGGGTCTGTTTGTTACTTATGACCCATCTTTGGATCCTGTAGGAATCTGCATTGAAAAAGAAATTAACGAAGCCCTGTGTTAGGCTCATCAGATAAAAAATGGCAAATGGATAGTCAGTCTTAAATGACGTAAAAATCAAAGTACTGCAGTCTATGAGTTCTGTGTCAGACCAATCCAAGTAATACCTAATCCAATACTGGACACAGCATGTTTGGCCAGAATAACTAATTTATTTGAATTTATTGTTGAGTGCACTATTTGCTGTTAAAGGATTGCTTTATGCTAGCTGGTGTCCTGAAGCATGGCATGTGTCTAAGCTTTTACTGGACACACACTGGATTTAAGTTCATGGGAAACAAAAAGGGTAAATTTTGTTCGAGAAAAATTTAAATGACATAGCTCAATTCTCTTCCTTTCACCTCATGGCATCCCATTGTTTCTCAGTAATTCCAATGTGCAAACACCTCATGAGTAAATACTACTAAACCTTCTGCTGTGACTTGTTCAGTTTTAACACCATGAACATTCTGAACAAGACCCTCTCTTTTCACAGGTTCAGAATAAGGACTGGATACAATTAAGGCATGAGATTCATCTGACCAAGCGCAGATGCCTGAATGGATGTGCTATCACTGAATGCAGAGAAACAGGTAAGGATTATTTCTTTATGACGTCCACATTTTAACACCTTTTTTTTTGTTGCTTGCATATCGCACAGACTTTATTTTGTTAACTTTCAATGAGTACTTTTAGTCATAAAGCACTCTGTAATGTGGGCCACATTCTCAAAAACAGCCTGCTAAATTTGCTTAAATTTATCAAATTTAAACTCCAGCTGCACACTACAATATGCAGGATAATTAGAGCTCATTTTCTCCTGAAGAAAGAATTTTGTGTTACAAAGAAAGTTACTCTAATTTCACATATACATTTGTGGCCTGTACAGAATTAAGCTCACATTTGAAAAATAACACCTGTTCAGGTTTTTTTTTTGTTTGGTTTTTTTTTGAATTAAAAAATTATGAAAAAACTCCAAACTAAAACAAGAATAGACTTGGAATCATCACAAGAGCAAATACAATATTTCCAAAATGGGGAAAATGTGAATTTGATCAAGATAACTATTAGAAAAGTGTCATACTGCACCACCATAACAACAACAGAAAAAAACCCCCACAAAATCCTGGATTTACAATGTTATTAACAAACGTCCTCACTCAGAGAATCCCTTGTTCTTTCCTTTCTGGTTACCCAAACTCTTGTTTATATAAAAAATATATCTGATTAATAAATGTTTTAATTTTGTTACATTTTTTCTATTGAAAAAATATTTTCAGCAGTGTGATAAATTTAGAAAAAAATTTTCATGAAATATATCCAGGTTGTGTGCATGTAACAATGTCAATTCTGCACCCTCTCTACCAGGAATGAAAAAACTGGCAAAAGACAATCTAAAAGTGCACATACATGGTTTGGGTCAACTATGGATGATTTTGAAACCCCATTAACAAATAACAGACTCATACCTCCTCAGTAATGTGTTTAATTGTGAGAAAGGCTGCTTCCACAGATGTCCTGTTGTTGGCCATGGAAGCAATGATAGGCAAAATGGATAATAAAATGATGAAGCAAAATCAACTTTAAAATTATTCTATGCTGTGTTAGTATTTTTAGAAAGGCTTCAGGTTAAGTATGGTTTTCTTTCTGTAAGAGCACCTCTACAAAAAAATTATTCAGATATGGAATTAGGGCAGAATTTTTCAAGTGACAGTCACAGAAAAGAACAAACACTTTTTTCCCCTCTGAAGGGCTGTGATCCTGAAAACTTCTGTGCTGATGAGTTCAGTGGGACTCCTCATGCTGGCAAAATTACCTTTGGAGCTACAATAGGACTGGAGCTGCCCTTCTTTAAACAAGCTCATCAAATTGGCATTGTAGAACACCAGTGACTCCTGATCTTTAGAAAACCTGCTCCTCAGTTAAATCTGCCCTTTTTTTTTTAAATTTAATGAAAGAAAGAAAAATTTACTTAGTGCACTTCTGTTATTTCACCTAAATTATTCCAACATAAAGTGACAACAGTGAATCAGGCCTCATGTGTCTTACTCTGTGATCTGGTTGGAAGCATAATCTTTTCTGAGTTGCTTTCTGATTTTCATTCTTTGCCACTGATACACAATGGCAGCCTTTTCCAAGACTTCGGAAATACACTGTGATTTACCAGCTGTAAATTAAGCAATAAATACCATTATGATTACACAAAGTAGTTAGTTCGTTTTGATATACACACAGATTATACTAATTACCCAAATGCACGTTTTAACAGAAGAGTTGTAATGCTTGAGTATATTGGAATGCCACGGAACTCAAAACTACCCTCCAGACGACACAGAAATGAACAGAAGCATCTGCACAGGGTTACGTGTGACATGCACTGGGGATCTGCGTGGGGTTCCCACGGCACGCAGCCATGCGCTCCTGCCCCTGCTCCCAGGAGTGCATATCCCATGCAAAAGTTTGGAAATGTAGCCCAGCACGTCTGCATCAGTTGTCTGAATAAAACATGGAAGCTGGAAGTCTTAGAGAGGTACAAATATTATGTTAGGCCTTTGCTGACGTTTTCTTGCATGCAAATATGGCTATTGAAGGGTTCTAAAGGTAATACCTCGGATGTCCTTTAGAGATCTGTACTAAATGGAGATCTGGCCTGGAATGACCAGAGCTCCATTACAGCAGAGTCTGCTCTCTACTTCTGAAAGCAGTTAGAAGTAGACTCAAGGCAACATGTTACCACACTGCTGTCCTGCATCTCCTTTTCTGCCTTTGTGCAAGGTCACTGAATCCTGCAGCCTGTAACTTCCAGCGGCAGCGGGGCTGTACTGCTGCCCTCGGCCGGAGGAGGATATGGCCGGCCTGCTCCCACAGGAATAATCGCACCACCCCACCCATGGCTGGCCCTCTGAGGTCTGCTGCTGCTGGAGATGATTCCCTATCCAACAGCACAGACCTGCATTCTTGAAACAGAAAGCTTTTCTGAAATCTTTCTGTCCACAACAGAGCTGACAACCGTGTTTTACATGTGGTTGTGGAAATGCTACAACCAGTTTTCCAGTAGTAGAAGCAAATGCTGAGTATTACATTAAAAAAAGAAATAATTCTAGGGTGGTGAGTAATCCCAAGGATAAACAAGTTTTCCAACCTAACCTAAACTTTAAAGCATAAAAAGTGTCGAGTGCTAAAGTAATTGAAAATCAAGAACCTTCTTTAAGATTTCAAACAGATTACTCTCACTATGCTTCCAATTATTCACACAATGGAAACTCGCTACATAAAATCATCAGTCATTTCTGCAAACAATGCTAATGTTTTGAGGCACCAGCTTACCAGCATTCAAACTATTATAAAGTAATATAATGATAGGACCCATACATTTGGATTTAATAAGGAGATAAAATAAATATTTATGTTAAACTTCTTTTTGATTGCACATTTGGTGTTGGAAGTTACATGGTCACAGAACATGAAAGAAGTCAAATACTTTTTGATCTACCAGCAAATTCTAAATACATCGATAAAGAAGCCACACCAGGCCAAATAGATTACTACTTTCAAGTAAGTCCATGAAAGTTTCCCAAATACTGTTATACAAAGTTACACATCCATGCTGAGTTATTCATCAATGTGTAGCAAGAGTCTTGCAGTAGGCCGGGATTTTATCGGCAGAGAACTGGTGGAGGAGCTGTGCAGTGTGATTAAAAATTCCGGTTTGGAAGCATTAACGTGGAAGTACTTGTATAGTCTGAACTGGAGACTGCAGTTCTTGAAGCTGGGAAGAGCAGGAGGGAAGAATGAGAATATTTTTCCATTTTAGAAATGCTGAGGCACAAAACACAGTTGCTTCTATTACTTTCATACATGAAATCCTTTCTCCTGTATGTGCATCATGTGTAACCGCAAAGTCTGTAAACTGCTGACTATTCGTCTCTGGTGTCCAATGAGTGCAACTCCAATTCTTCTAATGTCACTGCAAGATAAAAAGTTTCATCTTGGATGCAAATATAATAAAGCCTCTTGTGCACAAAAGAATATAAATATATGATGACTCCAGGACAGTTTACCTTCCTGACCAGGGCATATAAGAAAGCTGCAAATGCTCATGTTTTCTACATCTGTCAATTTCAGTTTTTTAAAGACAGCCATTTAAGAAAAAGAATAGAATAAAAAAAATGCAGTTAGAGCACTGGGGCTCTTGTGATACTACTGGTCAATTAATTTTTCCAAAACTCAAGGACTAATCAGAGGTGAGTTCTAATAGCCCATTTTTAGTAATGTGATAGTAGCAACTGTTTCCCACTCATACTTGCAAAGAACTGGGGCTTATACACTCAGTATTGCAGCTCTGAGGCAGAAAGAACAGAGGTTGTGATGCCTTGGGTTTTAACTTTCATATTTTCAAAGCCTGTATTGCTTAATGTGTAACTCTGAAATGTCTTGTAGCTTGCTAACTTCTGTTCTCTCATGCTAGTTGGACATAACAAAGCCTCTCTAAGCCTGCTCTCCAAGGACACCCAGATTGTCCTGGGCCCAAAATGTGTAAACCAACACCTTTAGAAGGGGAGTAAGCTTGAGGAAATTACATCATTAACTGAAGCTTTAAGTGGAGAATTAACCCTGGTATGCAAATGAACCAAACTTATAAAAGTGTGGAGAACCCGTGACTCGGGGTCCATCTTGGGTGTAGCTTTTGGCCTGCCCAGGGTATACCTTTGAAGGCCCTTCAAATAAATACCTACCTTTATTCCCTTACTCTTGTCTAGCCTCTGTTTTTAGGTGGCCACTTGAGGCATCAGTTGTGCTTCTGATGATTTGGGGAATGGTAGTGAGAGATTGTCTAAAGATCAAATTGGCAGTGAATCTTCCAGCCTGACCCAGATTTCCCTCCCAGTTTCCCTTCATCTCATCTAGACCTGCACCCCAGGGTGGGTAGCTCTTGTCACCCACAGAGCTTGACTCCTTGGCAGGAATGAAGTCAACAGCCCCCAGAGCTCAGCACAATCCACCAATTTAGTTGTTCTGTAAACATACCCAGCTGCAAGATCTGAGAAAGATCACAGAGGCAATGAGGGCAGGGAAACTTCAGACAGGCCTTGTCAATTGTGCAAATCCCACACTGGGACAGGCACAGATATTGCCTGCTTATCCTCACAAACTGTATGATGATACAACCAGTAAAGGAGCTCACGGGATGAGGCATGACCTTTATGAGTTTCAGATCTGCAGGTCCAGATACCTGCCTCTGTATCCTCCAGCTGAGGAACCACTAGAGAGCTTGCAACTATTACGTGCTTAGGCTTAACACTGCCGTGGGGGATGATACACAACACCTGAGGTCAGCAAAAATATTGAGCATCTGAGAAGCTAAAAGGAGTCAGCTAAAAGAATAAAGCTTTACAGTGGAGAGTGGTCTTAGAAATGCAAGACCAATGCTTAGCACTTGTCAAGGAAAGCCTGATAAAGCACAGAAAGAAGCCAGCAGGTCTTGGGTAACACAGGTTATTTGAAGAGAGAGGGAAACTCAAAATTTGAAATGGTATCTAAAAAAAGTAGAAAGGTTGATAACCTTAGATTAGCTGTAAAAGCACAGTAAGGCAGGCTAAAAAAGAACTTGAGGAACAAAGAACTTGAGGGAAAAAACCCCCAACAAATAAAATAATACGAAAAATAAAACTCATAATAAATCCTTTTGAAAACTCACTGGTTACAAGAAACCTGCCAGAAAATTTGTAGTCTAATGATGATTTGGGTATAAAAGAGCACTGAAAGAGTGGCCATTGTTAGAAAACTTCAACCATTTCTTTGAGCTGACATTCACTGGGGAAGAAATTGAAATGACTCCCATGCCAGATCCTTTCGGGGGGACTTGTCTGAAGTTGAAGTGACTGCAGGAGAGGTTGTAGGACAAACTAAAAAACAAGCAACAACCCACGTGCAGAACAAGACTATATTTATGCAAGAGTTCCAAAAGAACATAAAGATGAAATAATGGAAGTACTGTCAGGGTTGTGAGAGAGGGAGTTACCAGCTGTGCTCCACATGCTTAAAAATTTCTTGGTGCCTGAAGTATGGAGCATGGTGCCAGACAAAATGTTTCCAGGGAAGATATGGGGAACCACAGACCTGTGAGTCTGTGGTCATTACAGGGCATAAGAGAAACTACAGGAAAGTACAAAATTACTGGATGCTTGGATAAATGAGCTACTTGAGTCACCATGGCTTTTGCAAATAAAAGTTCTATTTTATAAAACTACTGGTTTCCAATGGATGAAGATGATCCATTTGATACACCTCACTTGGATTTCCAAAAGCTTTAGGGAAGATGCCTCACAAAAGCTTTATAATGAAAATGAGGAGTAACTTCTATGTACTATAGGGTGGAACATAATATGTAGCATAATGTGGTCTTTGCATGACTAAATAACTGGTTTAAAGACAGGAGGTTAGGAGTAAATTGTCAGGTTTTACAATGTAGTTATTGGTATAAATCTGCAGGGACCTCTGCTGGGATAATGTTGAACATTATTGTTCAACAAATCAGTAAATGGTCTGGGAAAATAGGTGAGCAAGAGGTGGAGAACTCACTGGTGAGGCTGAATTGTTCAAGGTAGGAAGGGCCAGCTGTGCAGTTTTGGAATGACCTTACAAAACTAAGTGACTATGCCATAATGCAGTAGATGGAATTCAATGTAGGTGAATGTAAAGGGATATGTGTGGGAGAAAATCCATCCTAATTTTACATGTACAATTCCTGAATCTTAACTGACAGCTACCAGTATTAATACAGGCAGTCCCAGCATCAAATAAAAGATTGGGAATTCATGGGAAGGGAATAGAAAGCAAAATGGATCCCATCATCATGCTACAATATGAATCCACAGTTTGCCCAAACACTTCTATATTGAGTGCAGAGTTTGTGTTAAAAAAACCCAATAGGGTGGTGTCAGAGATGGTTGGAACAACTTCCTTATCAGGACTGATAAGGACTTGATGATATTCATAGCAAAGTAAAAAAATATTTTTGCCACTGATTTCAGTGGTCTAGATCAAAACTGATTCCCCAGGTTAATTAGTCACTGTAGGGATAATAGATTACATACTTACTCAATATTCATTCTTGAAACCATATCCAAAGTTGTGAAACCTGCTGCCATGAAGTTATTTTTATACTGACCCATTTTTATGGAATCCAGCCAGTCACTGACTGAAACAAACAAAGGATATTCTGGAACTTCACCAGGTGAATCTGGCATTCTGTAAACAAAAAAAAAAATGCAAAGGTTACCAGGCAATACAAAATATGACACCCAATTTACTCTGGTAGACACTGTTTTTACTAAAAGGCAGAAGGAATGAGAGAGGAGTCTGAGCTGTAAAGGTCAGATCTTGACGGAGGATCTCTTTAACCCGTTGTCTAAAACTTACAAATCACGTCAGTCTGCCAAGCTGCACTTCTTAAACAATACGTTTTATTATAGAACTGCAGCTCAGTAACACACTGAGGAAAAGGCCTCTCCCACTGCTCTTATTTTTGTTCCACAGAATGTTTCCTTGCAGATCGACATGTTCAGGATTATAATAATTGGTTAATGCAGTAGTCAATGCAGAGGACAAAGAAAATTTAGCAAAAGATGCAATTAAAAAAATTAAACCACCATGAGATGATTTTTACATTTATGTACAACCCACCCGATGGCTCCTTATTGTGATACCATTATGCTACAGGAACACTTTGATTACAGTACTCAAAAGCTAAAGCTCACCCTAAAAGAAGCAAAAAGAATAAAATATTATATCTTTGCTTTTACATAGAATTACACAGAGTAGCAAATGAAATTGGAGCTGATTTAGTCACATTTCTTTTTAAGTTCTTTCCCCTAACATTATCTCAACTGAAACAAAGATGGGAAAAAAAAAAAGATTCCAATTTTGGGGCATTGATTTCCAGTCTTCCGTTGTGTGCCACACTTGAGAGGGCTCACAACTTCCACTGGCTTTATGCATTTTGTGTAGAGAAACTGGATGAACAAAATGCAGAAAATGGACACTGATGTTTGTAAAAGCTTTTTTAGGAGAAATACACCATTTAGTGAAAATGAAAATTTAGACAGCCAACATTAACTGATGGAACATGACTTAATGTGTAATGTAGGAAGCAACACAGCCCAGTGTCTTAATGTACCAAGTTTCACCCACACATATTCAAATACATGAAGTACAGTGACTTTCATTCATATTATCAGAATGATAGAGGGAGAAACTGAAGGACAGGAGAACACTGTTAAGTACAAAATGTAACTAAAGACCTACCACGGTCCCTTCCCATCTGAATTACTCTATGATTCTACAGAATAACTGCTGACCTTCTAAGTTACCCAAAAACTGCATCAAGCATTCTCAAATGAATGGAAAACACTCTCCCAAGCAGATGAAGTCAATAATAGTTCAATAAAGCATAAATTTTGTAGATCTTCAACTGTGATTTAAAATAAAAAAAGATAAAAATACATTACTCTGATGCTAAATAAAGTGATCCAGGTACAAATAGCAAGTCATATATATATTTATATGCATATACACATAGAGGCTGCTAGCTCTAGGAGATGGATATTTAATCCCACAAGTCCCCCTAGTCTGTGTTGATGAAATGGCTGTAGGCCCAACTCCAGCTTTTCTTACCAACTTCTCCATTCAGCCTTTCCCACAACAAGGTACCAGCCCCAATTTTGCCTTGTTGCTCAGCCCTTCTCAAAAGCATTTAAAGGTTCTCAGCAAGCCCCACTCAGGGCTTGTGAACCCCTTATAAACTCAGGGAGTCTCCATGAAAACACTTTTATCTTAAGGTGACTCTTAGTGAATGAAGAGAGTGAGGCCACCTGGGCCTTCACTGATTTCGGCTGATATGCAGGGACAGCTTGGATCAATAGGCCTACAGATACTGACAAATTCTTCCACCACAGCCTTGCTTATCCTGTGGCTGCATTCATTTCTGTAATATTATTAATGAAAAAAACCCCTGGGCAACAGCATCAAGAATTTGTTGTGGAATGGTAACAGCATAATCTCTTATTTGGTCACTGCTGCCATTCTGCTGCAGATAAATAAAGATTTAGCAAGCTAAGACACAACTACTTTCTGCAGGATATTACTCCAAGGCAGTTCAGAAATTGCTTGAGCACTGTCAGATGGAGAGACAGGATGATGAATAGAGAAAAAAAAATACAATGAGAAAACAAGCACATAGGAAAAACACACACACAGAAAAAAAGAACGAAGAGATTCACAAAGATTAAGGATAGACAGTGCACAAACAGAGCTCAGCCAAAAATAATTACAAAAAAGCCCAATATAATCTGCATGGTTTGAGAAAAAAACCTCCTTATACAACAGTGCATAAATAATACAGCAAACCTTAAAAAGGACTTAAAATTATTTGAGCCTGCATGACTTTATGAACTCAGAACTTTTTGGTCCTCCCACCCCCACTTAATGCCCTAAACCACATGATGATAGCCACTACGTGTTATGAAAAAACAAAATATACCAAAAAGAGTCTTACACAAGTACATCCTCCACTAGGGTATGAAGGGTGCTGGGGTTGCGGATCAGCTTGTCCAGGAAGCTGACAATGTCACTGAATTTGGGACGGTGGTTCCTCTCCTTCTGCCAGCAGTGAAGCATTAGTTGGTGAAGAGAAGCTGGGCAGCCCATGGGAGCTGGAAGCCTGTAGCCCTCTTCAATGGACAGTATAACCTGCAGAAATACAATGTGCATGATTACCAG
Organism: Dicrurus megarhynchus; assembly: GCA_013399195.1. Classification (NCBI taxonomy): domain Eukaryota; kingdom Metazoa; phylum Chordata; class Aves; order Passeriformes; family Dicruridae; genus Dicrurus; species Dicrurus megarhynchus. The sequence goes on from VXAD01003137.1 coordinate 704,999, forward strand.
GCATTAAATGCTGAAAGGACAGGGTGACACTGACAATTAGAAACCAGGGAGGATAAATTGTTAATGGCACAGCCACCCTCACTTTATGCATTGCTGGGGCTTCTCTCAGGCAATCAGATCTGGCAGGGGTGTGACCAGAGGAGACACAAAATATTTTGTAGGCATATGAAACACAGTAAGAACTTTTTTAGGCTCACTGGTCATCCTCTTCAAACAGCTGAGAAGGGAGGAGGGGAATAAAGAACTCACCAATACTACCCTCATTTTCATCCACTTCAGGGGCCACAAACTCACCTGGTGTGGCCACTGTGTCCCACCATGCTTTAATATTTGCATTCTGACACAGCCTTTGTGTGTGACAATGCCCAAGTACACTTAAGCACTACAAATACACATCGTGGCCCCTGACAAATTTATTTTGTGTTCACGTTTCTGCTGATCCTTAGAGTGTGATTAATTCTGGCAATGTCCCCCACACCAAGTTACAGCACAGTTATTTTGGAGTTTCCCTCAGAAACCTGGATGTCCGAGATGTTTATGACTAAATAAAAGTTAATAAAATTATGGCATTACCCTAAAGTAAGTGAGACCTTCAGATTCAGCAGATCTAGAAAACGTGTTTGGTAAGGATTTGGAAAGAAAGAGGTCTGATGCCGAAGGTAAATCACAAGTATGAAAAATTACAGTTGATCAGAGTTGAAGGAAAGCTGATTTTTAGTAACACAGGTAGCAAAAACCACTGTTTGAAAATGGGATGGCATATCAGCATGGCAGGATAGGAGTTAGCAGAAGTAGGTAAGGTCCACGGAAAGCTTCATGGATTCGTAAGAGCTTACATGGATTCATCCCATGAAAGATTTAAGAAACATGAGGAGAGGTCAGTAGGTTCTGCAATGAGTGGCAGTAGCAGCATGGATGATGTTACAAATTACACAGTCAAGAGTTTTTTTGGTATAAAAAAGAATGCAAAGCTAGTCAGTGGCTGATCAAAAACAAAGCTAGGAAAAACACCAACCCTACCACACATGCATAACCCTCCCACATAAAAATCCAGCCCGTGCTAAATGCTTTCTAATGTACAAATGATTGTACACAATATTTATAACCACACAGTGCACTTAGGAGGAACATACCGACTGCATTGATCCCCACTGTGCTGCAAGGAGACATCCATCATTTTCACACAGATGTATGTACATGCTGCTGACATATTAATGCAGCTGGAAGGGGTCACATTAAACTGTTCACAGCAAATCAATGTCTTACAGCACCAGCTCTGGCTTCAATTTATTCAATCTTATTATCCTGGACTATATCCCCGTTCTCTGTTTGAATTCTGAATTAATGCTGGCTCTGCTCAGCAATGCCTAACGCTTATGCTGCAAGCATTATGCAAATAAAATAAGAGTAATGAAGCTACATTAGGACCTGAGCTCCCCTTGATGGCATGGCAGGAAATGGAACAAGGCTTCTGTACCTGCTCACATCTGCTTGTCTGTGTTTTATAAACACAGGTGACTTGGTCCTGTAATGTACATGCTGCTCTTAGAGAAAAAAATGCCATCCCATTGCCACAGAAGTATTTCCTTCAGAACCTTGCCTCCTGATGATGAAAATGCCCCTGTGGACTCAGGATGGGCGAAACTCAACCCCACGTGCATGGAATTTTATTCACATTTGTTTTTACATTTATTATTAATGTATCTCAAGCAGTTTGTCAAAAGTGGCTTCATAAAACACTCCTGACAGTGAGGGGCAGAGCTTAGTTGGTACTGGCCACTGAAGATGCCATCATCTTTACATTTAACTGTGCCTGTTACAAATGATGAATCTACGAAATGCATTTTGCTTTTAAGGCAACAGGAAAGCTGCTCTACTTTTATGAGACATATAGCATTTGCTCAACACAACAATAGAGGGCTGATGAGATTTTGCCGAAGTAATTTATTCAGGAAAAACCCAAAAGCGACCATAATTTTCCAGACATATTTTCTCTGCCACACTTTATTTTAACATATCTTTGAAAATGAAGTCACAGTGCATTTTGTTTCCTCTCTTGTTCAAAAGGAACATTTCAGTATGAAGAGAAATGCCAGCTGGTACTGGGATAATTATAATTTCTCATTAATACCAGCACATTTTAAAAATAAATTGGAAATATTGCCTCATTAGTATCCCTTGTGAGGCAAGTACTATTTTTAGAGTCTAAGAAGCAAGAGTAAAGATGTGATAAGTGTCTAATACTGCAATGGGAATCAAGTCTCAAAGGAAGAATTAGAGCTTTTTAGCTCCTTATTTATTTATATATTTATTTTAGCTCTTGCTCTGCCACGTGCATAGCACCCATCTCTCTCTGTTCAGAGAAATCAGATATCCATATATCTAAAAGGGGAGAAGTATTAAGTTTTTCTTAGTAATATAAAATTATATATTATAAAACATATAAAGATTTTTACATGTTAACTCCTTTCAAATGCTTTTTTCCCTTGTCAGTTTAAGGTTGACAAAGCACCACATTAATAATGAAATCTGCATCTACAAGAAGAACACAGCAACAGCTTGTTTGATGTTAGACACAGCTGAAGTGGTGAAGTTTCACCACAGAGTTAATATTAAATATTGGTTATGATACCAAAATTGTCTGAACAGTATTTTATGGACTTCTACAGAAAATTTATACATGTTTAATTTCAAATTAATTGGCAACTGGCAAAAATGCCATCTCAAAATGAAGCTGTAATCTTCCTGATAGTTTCATTATTAATAGTAACATAGATTCTTGCTTTCAAAAGTTAACTGACAGCTTTTTTAATGAGACTGAGACAGAAGAGAGTCCAGAGGGACATTGTCCCTGTGTCCTCCTGACATCTGAAAAATCTACCAGGAGGGAGAGGCAGCTGCTCCTGCCTCAAGGTACAGAGCCAATCCCAGGCGCCTGCCAAGTGTTTTGATATCTGTGGGTTGAGAGAACTATATTAGGGTAAGTTTTTTTTTTCAGTATTACAAGAAACTTTCAGGAGTGTAAGGAGTTTTTTTCTGTTTGCTACAGTGGTTTTCTTGCATACCAATTACAAATCCATTAAATATTCTTTTCATTTTTTTTTCTTCTTTTTGAGTACTGTAGCTCTGCACCATGCACTAATTTATATGGTGGCCTCTAACAGGTGTCCCAGTAGACTTCACTCACAGCTGTTCTACAAACCAAATGCATGGAATATAAATCTTCCTTCCCTCACATGAGCACTAGCAAGCCAGGCTCTTAGCACAATCTGTTCATCAGTACACTAGTTTCCTTGGAAAGTTCAATATCTTGGCTAATGTTTATTAATTAAGCAATAAGACACGACAGACTGTGCAGCAGCCCTAATTAATGGACACCTCTGGTGCCTGCCACATATCTAAGAAGTGCATTAATCAGCATCAACACAGTTTGGAAGTGACTTACCACAATAATAAAATGGTTATTTACTTAAACAAGCGCATTTCTCAAACTTAGCAACATTTTTAAGCCTCTGCATTATGCCATGTACAGGATTAATTTTATGAGAAGCATTTTGCAGCTGAGTTTCCTTAAGTTCAGCTTCCAAATCCTTGCTGAGGAATATAAATAGAGGATACTGGATTTGCACAGGTGTTGAGTCATTCTGGATACCTGTGAGCAGTTGTAGTCTCTGAACACCACACTGGGTTTATTTAGGTGGCAGGTACCAGTTTAAAACTTCTCACATCAGCTGTGTTCATCACTTACTTAGCCATGGTCTAAAAACGTGAGTTCATTTCCCAAAGTTGTATAATTAGAAAAGCAGTTGGTAAGATGGAACGAGAAAAAAACAAACCCCAAAACCAGACCTGGCTCTGCAGAGTTTATACTTGGAAAACTTTTGGTGATCTACCAAAATCCACCCAACTCAAGAAATATTTTAATTGCTGTCTAGAGAAGAGCTTTATTATGATCAAAACTCAGTAAGTGTCTTAGTGGGAATGTCAGCAGACATCTTGATGTAGCAGAACCTCTGACTATACCCAAGCAAGACCTTATCAACTGTTGTTTGCATCCTGTGTCTTTTATGAATCTGTTTAGTGCACATCCCTCTCTGTTGTTTTCCCTTCCATCTGTGCAGTACCACTGACCTTTGAAAGTCCTATTATTTCTGCAAAATAAGCTCCTGTGAATTCAGGGTAATTTATTGAACTAAAAGAACTGTCCCAATATCCAGTAAAATAAGCTTTACATTATGTCTAATAACTTGGAATTTCCCAGTGACACTCAAAGTCACTAAATGTAAGTAAAAGGTCACAGGTGCTCACTGCTCTCATTCTGGCACTGAAGGCCTGTGGGTAGAAAAAAGGAGTCCTTTGTTCTGGGAACTGCTGAACTGCAGAGAAAGCCCCCAGCAACTGGCATCATTAGGGCCTGCAGCATTATTTTGTATTAAGAGATACAAAATTACAGATTAACAGATTTTATTTTGGATTTAGGAGTAATTAAACATTGCTATCTTCATGCTGTAGCTGATTATTTAATATATTCTAAATGGAGAAGTTTGTGATAGTCTTTTTTTTGTTTCTGATCCGTTTGGTTGTTTTTTTCCTTTTCTTCCTGAAACAGTGAAATTATTTTTTTTAATTAAAATCTCTCTCAGATTCTTATCCCCAAATGACCGATAAGCCTTAACAAGCAACCAGACTTGAAGAGCTGAATAACTTAGCAACAATGTAAAAACAGCCATCTGGGAAAGTCTTGTCAATTCTTCAGAACCAATGCAGGAATATTCTAGGCACATATATGAGAGAGGTTAAGGTGGCTTGGCTGATATTCCACATTTTGACATAGAGATTGATGGCTGGTGTGAAGACTGAGTATACCAGTTTGAGCTGTCACAGGGACCCATCAAACAAGAGAATTTGTGAAAATTTAAATTGTGGTAGAGAAAAAAACCCCATGGTTTCCCCTTTCCCATGCTTCTCTTTCTAGAACAAACCTTCAATTATACAAGAAGCAAATGTGGGATTTTTTTTAATTGTGAAGGCTTATTTGGCCACCACTTTTGGATAAAAAAAAAGTCAGAAGAAAGCATAGCTTTTTTATACAGGAGAACTATTGTCCTGCACTGTGGTTAAGCCTATACATAGTTTGCAAGGTAAGAAGAACGCACTGAATTCTTAGAATGGACAATTGACAAATACATTTCTCATGGCAGCTTCATTCTTTCAGGATTTAACCATGGGTGCCCATTGAAGGGCAGTGTCAGACTGTACTGGAGATAAGGGGCCAACTCCATAATCAGAATAGTTCCAGTATTCCCTCGAGTTTTGGTTTACAACTTCACTGAGAACTTCATCCACTTGCCCATGATTCTTTGGAATATGTCTTTATTCCATGGGAGGAAGCAGATCAAGGTTTGAGCTAGAGAGGGCCAAGTCTCCAGGTTGCATAAATTACCTGTCCCACTGAAGCTGACAGAATTACGATGATTTAAATGAGCTGAGATTCCAACCTAGAAAGGGAATTGGATAGCAAAGCAGGGCAGGGAGTGGCAATAACTTTCCAAGAACACTTCAACGACTTGCAGATTAGTCCTGGGCAGTACTCACATCCTGGTTGGACATCTCCCAGTACGGCCTCTCTCCGTAGGACATCACCTCCCACATGACAATTCCGTAGCTCCAGGCGTCGCTGGCTGAGGAGAACTTGCGGTAAGCAATGGCTTCAGGAGCAGTCCACCTGATGGGGATCTTCCCACCCTGGAAAATTGGTTGAAAATTGGTCAATATGATTAGGATACAGAGTAATGCATGTTTTAAAAGAAAAGAAAAGAAAAAAAATCCTGGATTCTGAGATTCTACGTCCTGACTTCCCATCAATGTGCCTTGTCAATTTGCTGCAAGTGGAAAGGAAGAAATATGCCTTTTTATGGAATTTGAAAAAAAAATTGATTTCATATGTAGTCTAGTTCAACAATACCTGCATTCTGTGAAAACAACCCAGTTCAAAGAGCAGAAAGCATTTGAGATGATTAATGTTTGTTCAGTCATGTAAATAATCAGAACATGCCTTTTGATTGAAAACATCCCAAGCCTTAAATTTCTAGGTCATTGACATTTAAGCTTTTTCCCTAAATGAAACAGAAACATCTATTTCAAAATGGAACACTCAAAGCTCTTAATAAAATTATATAATCAGAAAAGAAGCTATAGGTGTTCTGTATGCTTTCAAAGCATTACATTTGATGGTATCTTTTCATTTTTGTTGTGCCCTTTAAATATCCGGGCAGAAAACAAACCAAGCGTGTTTCTGAATGGGCATTTCCTTAGGATATTTGACAGTGCCATTCTGCAGTCTACAACTTAAAATCCAAGCTGTCCCACCAAAAAAAAGAGTAAGAAACCAATCAACAAACCTAATTTACTGTTTACAAGACCACAGGATGCAGGACTTTTCTCTGACATTAGTACTTTACACCACTGAATCTATTCTATTCTCTCATACATAGTTTCTGTATGAAAACTACTTTTCCATGTCAGAGAAAAAAAAAAAAAAAGGTTTTTCCTCTCCAGGTACATTGCTCATTTCAAAGGTATATTTTTTCTTTTCAAGACTGTACATTTATTATCATTCTTACTGAACTTTTTAGAGAGAGAAAAGCAGTATGGTGAAGGTGCCACTAGATGGTAGAAGGAAGCAGTCAGTAGAGCTGAGCTCACTCAGCAGTAGTTGCTCTCAACAAGCAGTAATAGATTCTGCTCAGTGTTATAATTGTATTTCTGACTGAAACAAAAGGGGAAATGAACTAGAACATCCGTTTGGCAATTGAAGAGAAGCCAAAGTTAAAAACAAGCATGTAAATCTCTGTTAATTTGCTCTGAATGTATAAAAAATTGTCTGTGAGTTGTCGAGGCCTGACTTTGGCCGGTTGAGAAGCTGTTTGTTCTACCAATAAATTGTTCAAAGTCCAAGCTCTGGGTCTGTGAGGATGTGCCACTCAGCCAACCTGTCCTCTGCAATGGAAAACGCACGGTTAACATTTATGTTGCATGACAGTGGCCAAGATGTCCTTTGTACCATATTACATTTTGTGCAGCTGCTTTTTCAAAGCCTTTGCTTCCTCACGTGTGGTAAATCACTTACTGATTCTAGCACTAATAAGGTGTTTTTGTATTTTTGCCCAAATACCTCCACTATCTGCCTTTTATTCATCCATTGTCCTGGTGGTCAGAGCACTCCTCTGGCACATCAGAGATGCAAAAGACTTTATGCCTCACCTGCTGCCAGCTGCCCTCACCAGCACTGCAGTGTGTGATGCTCTTGGTCCCTTCCTGGTACAGCTGTTTCACTTGGGAAGCAATTAAAAGTGGTTTTTGGGCATGAGGCTGAAGAAATAGGGGGATAAAGGAGAGTTGTGGTACGATGTTCTCCAAGGAAAGGCCAGGCTGATTTCTTGTCTCTTCTCCAGGAAATATTTATTTAATACCTTCTAAAGAAATTGGGTAAGAGCACTTGGTGTTTGACCTCACAGTCTGATTTCAGTGGTCTTTTCATGGAATATGCAAGGCTAGCCTTTCTGAGGTAGAGGAAAAATCAGCTATTCAATGCCACAAATGTGCACCTTACACTGGGATGTCCAACCAAAAGGATGCATCCTCTGAGAAACAGAGAGTTTGAGGGTCTAACTGCAAAAGATACTTCAAAAATACCTCTTCACACCACAGAGTTATGGGCATTGTCCTTTCTACTGGATCGGGTTTAGTTCTCTATTTCCAAACATTTTATCACCAGATGTATGTAATTCCATCCTCAGTTAGATTCCTGTTTTGGAGAGTTTTATTAATCATTCATTGTTTTTTGAATTTTAACGAAATTCTTATGTTAATAATTAAATATCTACTTGTAGGTAAAACACAAATCTATACATGCAAATAAAAGGCATTTGGATATTTATACATTTTACTTTAATGTCTATAACATAGTATGGGTAACATAACAGGAAAACTGTCTTTACGTTGTATCCTTTTCATGAAACTGATTTTGTATTCCCAAATTATACTCAAAAGAGAGGGCACATATTGAGCAGTGTTTGCAGCTAGATTTGTGACTCCTGGCTAAATAAAAATGAGTTTTAAAGAATCTGATCAGCCTCTATAACTACTTTCATGACACAGCTTTACTGACTGATCCCTTTTGGACTGAAACAGTAGTGGCTCATTGAGTGTGAAAATGAGACCGAAGAACAGAATCTTAACAAAATTCAAGGCAGTTCACGTTCAAGGGCATAAGATGTGTTCAGAGTTGTAATGTAAAATAAAATCCTTTTGTGCTGGCTCTAAAAACCTCTAAAATTTTTACAATGGATTCATCTTGTGTATTAAGCTGTTATATTCATAAAAATGTAAATTCCAATACTTAATTGTGTTTGCAGAATATCTTTTTATGCAAAAAAGTTGTTTTATTTATTTGAAAGCCATTCAAAAGGTGGAGATTGCAATATGAGAACCTTAAGAAACATATATGACTGAACAGTAGTAATAACTGCTCATGCATAATAAAAGAACACAAGGTTTAGAGTGGCTGAAAATATATTTCCCATTTCTGAGGAGAGTAATAAACAGTGCTACTGATACTGGATATGCCTTTTTATATTTTAATCTAACTGGGGAAATAATAAATGCAATACTTACTGTTTACACAACGCCTCACCTTCAAATTAACACAAGTTATAAGCCATCACTTTCCTGCTATAGCATTGAAATCTCTCAGAGCAGCCTGCATTACAAAGCCTTTTTTGCTTTTAAGTTATTCTCTTTTTTGGGGGGGAAGTTGGGGAGGAGGGGCAGAATAGGTGTTAGGAAACAAATTGTTTTTCTGCTTCATCTCATACATTAATAATGATATCAGTGATAACCTAATTTTATTTTCACACAGTGAAATAACACTAACTCCACTGTTCAAATAATTAGAATTCAGGCTTTTCTTCCTGCATGCTGCCAGCTGAACAGTGCCTATCTCCTGATTTTTTTTGTGATTGTAATTTAATAAGCAATTTTACCACACAGCATCAAGGGTCCCCTTGGAATTACAATATTAGGCTCACATTGCTGAGCTTGTAGAAGTGTTCAGAGATGAGCCCTTGAAATGAAATTTACCCCCTCAGCCACACCTACACACGCTCGCTTTCCCTGCAGAACTGGCAACAGCACAGTTTGCCACACATTTAAAGGCAGGACTGAAACTCCATGGTGCAGAACACCTCATTCTTTACCTCAGGCCATGCATGAAAGAGACTAGTCTTCACAAAATGCCATCTTTTCTCTGAGCTCACAGCACCAAAAAGTGCTTATGATGTCTTGTGCGGCCACAACTGTGTTGTTGCTTTCTCCAGTTTGATTTTTTTTTTTTCTAGTCTACATGTTAGACATCTCTTTAAAACCAGGAGGCATTAACAGTTCCTTTAATTAAAAATCTAACCATTTCTAAACTCCAGTTGAGCAATGTAGCTGGCAGCTACAGCCCATTATTCTACCAAAAAAGGTTGGGATGTATCAGCAAGCTCAAAACGTATGATGTGAAGAAACAAAGGAGGAAGCCTTTTAGATGCCCAGAACTTTTGGCATGCCCTGGTAACTCATTAAAGTGAGGAGTGGTAGCACTGAGAGCCTGAGATACAAAACTGAAGGCAAGGTGTGTGTGAATTCCTACTGCATGTGCACAGGCAGCAGCACACAGCAGCAGCCAGAAGCAAACCCAGTGACCGCACCAGGCTCACCGTGCCCCAGAGATGTGAGAAATGCCTGTTCCTGTTAAAAAGCCTGTTCTGGATTTTCCTGGAATGACAGACACTTCAGAGGGACTGTCACAGCGCTGGCTGCAGGTCTCCTAAATGCTGAGGAGCAAACCCATCAGATCCAGGTGCACAGGTATCTAGAACTGTCTAGTTCTGGGAGAAGAGGTGCTGAACTGTGTGCACCATTATTCTGATCTGGCACAGGAATTCCTGTGCATCTGTCAGTTACTGCTCCTTCATGTGTGATGTCACTGGATCGTGCAATCATCTTCCAAGACACAAGTATAGTACCTGTCTGTACCCCAATGACAGAAACAGGGGGGAAAAAAGAACTTCAGAGTGAAGAGAGACAAAAGTAATCAAAGAGATTAGTTTTAAATGTTGGACATAATTCATCATTCTGTACAAAAACCTTCTGCCACTTTACTGGAGTGATGCTTTTATTTGATGCTCAAATTTTTCATGTGCAAACCTATAAGCAGTCAGAATTTAACATCCTCAAAATCATAATTTAGAACTATTCAGTACTGTCAACAGTCTTCTGTTGTGTCTATTGAAATATCAGAGGAACTACATGGCAAGATGACAAAGTTGCTCTGAAAAAGCATTTCAGAATTTGCGCTCATTATGCCCAATTCTAGTCAGTTCTACCAGTCTCATTTCCCTCAGAACTGAAATGAATAAACCCCCCTGATTTTCAAAAAGACTGAATTTGCTTTTAATCTCTGGGAAAACACTAATTTTCTTTCAAATGTCCTGATTAACAATGCTGAAGTTAAATATGTGGAACTTGATTTTCCCCCCTAAGTTAGCTATTCAGATTTTCAGAACAAGTTATTTATGGCTTTGAGAATATGTTAATTTTAGTGTCTGTTAACCTCTACACTGCACATCTATTTGTGTCTTCCAAAAGAGGGAAAGCTCTTGATGGATGGAAAGAATCAGCACTGAAGATATTGGCGGAATTAAAGCAGACAAGATAAAATGTCTGACCACAGATCATCAGAAATACTTCACATTAACCAGCACTGATATCAGAAGGGTATCAGGGTGCTTCTCCAAAATACTCCACACCAACCTGTCATTTTGTCTTCCTAAAGGCCATCAGATGGATGAACTGAGTAGTGCTACACAGACATGCAAACCTCCAGCAAGGCAGATATATCCTACCGTATCACCTTTTAGCTCAAAAATTAAAGAATTAAAATATTAAATTACTTTGCTAAAATTCAAAGAATTAGGGAATCAGGAACACTCTCTAATACAGTGGAGGTTCTCATTAGGAGTGGCAGCAGCATTCATTTCCTTTGAAACAAAGCCCTTCAGCATGCAGGCCTTTGCCTGCTCTGCGGCACTGATCTTACCTGCGGCTGAGAGACTGTAAGAAGGCTGTTAAAAATGCATAGTTCTGACCCTCAAAATCCACCTAAGTGAAATGGTAGTGCTTATTTTTGACCATTTACATCTATCCTGACTTCATATTTTCTTGACAGGGCAATTTAAGGAACTTTATACAAAGACACAGCAAACTCCTAAATACAAGTGGTTGATACCATTGCCTCTTGTTTGTGTAACTAACTGGACTGTACATCTCTTCTTGTTAGACAGGATGCCTTTATCTACAAGATGCTCATTGAAAACAGATGGATTTTTTGTCAGAAATATTAATTAACTTTTAAAATATTGATTTAGTTTTGAAATTACAAAGTATTTTTGTTCATTCCAGGCCAGGCAGGTCAGTAAGGACTGGTGGTGTCCTCAGAGGCCTGGTGAGAACCAGTCAAGTGTACAAAGACAGATAAATACAAGTATATTGGAAAATCTCTTTGAGACTGGTCTTTTGAAAGGTAATGATGAGACTGGTGGGGCCAAGGAGTCTCATACTGTTTTAGGGAGTGGGATTTTACATTTCTGTAGGATTAAGAATGCATTTTACAGTACTGTGTGCTTGGCTCTCAATCACAGAGAAACCCTTTCCTCTTCTGAAATTAAGTATCAGGAGCACGCATCTCTACCAAATCCAGTTTAGAAACTATAGCACTATTTGACAGTAATGATAGGAAAAAATGCCATTTTTCCTTGAAAATAATATTTCTGGCAAAGATCTATCTCTTTTCAAGAGCATCAATTTCAAGCTATCTGCCAGCTGTGTCAGCACAGCTCACATTACAGCTGTAACCAATTTCTTGAGAGTTACTCCTCCAGAGTCCTTCAATCTGCACATCCAGCCCGTCCACTTTGCTTACACAAGGGGTCCTACCAAAGTCAATGGAAAAGGTGAAAAGGATTTTTTTTTGTTCTGAGATGCTTATTTGAAGGATGCCTTACGTTGCACAACTCTGCAACAAAGGAATTTGTTACATGGTCCATTCTTCAGCAGAACTGAGTTACCAAACACAAATATGTCTCTAAACTCAAGTAATTTAAGTTGAAAAAAAAAAATTTAACCAGGCACTATCTTTCCTTAAAAGCATCAAGGAAGGCTCATCTCTGAAATTATGCCCCTGGCTTGCCCAGGGCTTCATGAAGTATTTATTATTGGATCAAAAATAAACCGTTACCATGCACCGCTTGAACACTGGATGTTATTATCTATCATTAACGATTTCACAGCTAGTGATTTCCACACTCATATCTAGCTGACATGCACAGCAAACACTTCCCAAGTTTCAGGAATCAAGTGGCCTCTCTCTGTGCTGCCCTAATTCCCAGATCATTCATTCTGCCTTGCTGCTGAACCCCTGGCATAATTCCTTCCACACCATACAATTTGAAGAGGCCAATAAAAACTCTGAAGCATCTGGGAACTTGGAAAGTGAGAACACACTGAAATGGATTTAAATGTAAAATTAACACTATATAGGCTATAGTACTGTCTCCAGTAAACATTTTCATATTCTATTCCTTGGGATGCTGTTCTAGAGAGAATACTGAATTCATATACAACTTTCTCTGGCGTACATGAGATTTTATTTACCTAGGGCTTCTTCAAAATTTATTCCAGAAACAAGTTGGAAACACCACAAATATTAGGCTTTTCTTCTGAGAGTTGCAGTGCCACACATGGATGATCATCAGAATTATTATGAGGCTGAGCTACTCTGCAAGTATCACTGCTTTAGTTTTCATCCTAGCTGCATCAAGAAGTGCAAAGGAGAATTAATATCTTAGTAACTGATGAATTAAATTTTCTGCTCACATTTTTGTGAGGTCACTTCTCATTTTATCCTGAAGGAGTTTGCTGGTTATTTAAGTTTCAGTCAATTCAGGGATAAGTAGCTAGTCAAAAGATGGGAAACAAACAGTCAGAAAGAAAAGGTCAGTTTTTAGAGTGGCATCCCCCAGAGATCAATGCTCATGTCCTGCTGGAAGTGTATGTAGAATCTATAATACAGACTGTACTGGGAATGTGTAAAATTGCACTAGAAATCCTAAGGTATTCATGGTAGTAAAGATGATGAGGATTTACCACAAAAATATGACAAAGAACCTCATGATACTGAATTGCAAATTGATAAAACACCACAAAATTCAATGCCATAGTGATGCACACAGAATGAAATGCTCCTGACTTTACATAACAAATAACACAACTCTGTACTAAGCTGTCACTGTTCAAGACAGATCTTGTGGTTATAGCAGAGAGTTGGCTCTATAACACTATCAACCCCCTGCTCAAAAGCAAAGGGAAAAATGGAATGAAATTGTAAAGATAATCAGGAAAAGGAAAAAGCACAGAACCTAGGTTGAAACCTGAAATATTCCTGCATATTGCTTACTGATCACAGACTTGATGCCTCATTCCAAAAGCACACATTGAAACTAACAGACAGAATAGGTGATCAAAGGTACAGAATAAAAGAAAGTAAAATTGGTCTATAAAACCCTGGATGTAATGGATCAGATAATAGATGGAGAGGATAGATCCAAGGTACATCAAACCTAAGTGGCAAGAAACAGATTAAAAACATTAACAGAACAATTTTTTTTTTAAAGATGCATTTCTATGGGATGCCACGGACTCTAAAAATTCAAACCTTTTAAAAAGTAACTAGGTAAACTTAGAGGAGAAATATTTGTGAAGGGTGTTACATACAAAGACCTGCCTCTGATTTAAAGGAGTCTTTGAGCCACAGACCTGAATGCTCAATAACCCAAACTGAGAATGCATCATGTGCACAACATGTGCACTCTCTTATTGCTGGAATTCCTCCTTGGAATCTACTGCTTGTTCACCTTTTGGATTCATGCTTCCAAGCTCACAAGCACTGCAGCTGTCTCAGGCCATTACTCTCTTCCCATCATCTCAGTTTGTTTGCAGGTAAAGTAGGAACACATGGTTAACAGTGTCACTGGAAAAAAGTCAGTGATGTGCATGTCAACAGCATTTTGGGGGAAAACAATTTAAATTTAAAAATTAAATTTTAAAATAAAATGTTAAAAGAAAAAGTTAAAGGAAGCCGTCTGAAGTGAGGTGTTCTTGGATGTGAAAGAGTAGAACTGCAGATGGATATCTGAAGGATCACAAGACATTTGGTTGTTGTTGATTCTATGATTACATTCTTATGTTTCTATCCATGTTTATGGATATCTTTTGTGATCAAACCTTTTGACAAAAGGAAAGGAACAGTTCTCCTGTTAGTAAGTTTTAGCAAAGGAGAAAGCATTGGGTACTAAGGAGAAGAATCTCTACAAGTACTGCCCTGAGAGAGTGGGTGCTGACTACTGGATGAACATGTGGAGGTCTTATGTTTGCTCCACAGAGACATAACACTATCTTGTAATGATTTTATTATCATATCTTTCATCAGCAATAAATAATTTCACTTAGGGGGAAAAAAAAGGAATAAAAGTATTCCCAGACTGTTGGGAATCATGTAACATGTTAGTTTCATGTCTAAACCAGCCCACATTGCATAAAAATATGGTTTCTGTATTGAAAGGGAGATGGAAGAGCAGCTGCTGATGAAGGCAAAGCAGCTGAGTCCAGGGCCATGGATCAAGAAGCCTGACAGGGACCAGGGACCTGGCAAACACTGAGCACCATGGCCTGCCTTCCCATCTGGGGACAGAGGGACAAAGACAAGGAAGGGCTTGCCAAGGGCAGGGTGGGCAGTGAGGCTCAGCACAGGAGGGATGGTGACAGCCATTTCTCCCACAATAGGCCAAAATGCTCCCAGTGCCACCCTGCTGGTTTTCCAAAGAAAGGAAGTGTAGGAGCCACAGCTGCACCCCCAGCACGTCTTTCTGCCAGCCAGCCCCAGGCTGGGGGCTCAGAACCACTGGCAATTTCAAAAACATGGATGGTGGGAAGGCAGAGACGGGAAAGACACCCAAGGCTAGATCCAATCACCTAAACATGGTGTCTAGTGTCCCTTTTGGCACTGTCACCTGCTCACTAGCTGTCACTTTAGGAAAATGGAAGTCTCCCACTGTCTCGTGTCTGCCAGTCCTCTGCAGAGACCTCAGGGACCACTGGACATCTACGAATATGCAGCTGATCCCTAGCCTATTTCCCATGTATTTAATGAAAACCAGTGTGAAAGCAGAGAGATCCCAGTATTTCTCCTGGTGGACGAGCTCAAGATGCTGCTGTACTTCTGGGCCAGGCAGCAGCTCAGTGATCCACCAGGATGCACAACTTCAGGCACAACACAAGTTGCCCTGCTGGCAAATATTTGGGCTGCTGGGGAGACAGGTATAGGGATGTGGAAGGCTTGTGGTTAATGTGATACTAAATGAGGCCACAGGGGCATGGGAGGGATCTTAGCTTTACCAGGGAAGTGGAAGAGCACAGCAAGGAGCTGGAGGCATTGTGAAGGTGCCTGGGGAGATTCTCAGAAGATCAGAAGCTATGCTATCGAGGTTGCAGAAGGCAGCCTGAGAACCAGGATAACTGTGGCATGAAAAGGCAGCTGATGTCTGTAAAGGAGCCCCAGGATACAGGGCTTCATTAAAATAAATAAATAAATGACATAAATTCTTCCCACCTCCAGGAGGGTGTCCCACAGATTCACAGAATTTTCTGAGTGGGAAGGGACGCACAAGGATCATGGAGTCCAGCTCTCACCCACTGCAGCAGAAGGTACAACACAGTGTTATCAGACTGTAATTTCAGAAACACAGATGAAGTGTATCACCAAAAAGATGTCAAAGAAATTAACACACAAGAGAGTAGTTTTCAGTCCAAGTTAGGGCTGCTTCACAACAAAGCTTCTCTGATATTTCTATTTGGTGTAGTGACACAGTGGCACTGTCCATAGATCACTGCAGCGTGGCAGTATGCAAATTGTGGAATAATAGGATAACCATCTGCTGGATGATGAAGGGTTTGGCACAGGAATGTGGTCAAGCCTTCCTGCAGATACCCACACTCACCCAGATCCCTGCCAGCTGCCTGAGTAAAGGGCACTGAGCATCAAGCTGGTTTCTACCTCACTCTCATCAGCAAGTCACCAGAGCAAAGCCCTGACTGATGAGTCTGATGGCAGCTCCAGTCACACCAGTGGCAAGGCCAGTTTCACATATTGGTGTTTATACTGGTGTAATGTTGGCTTACAGACACTGAGGATCTGCTTCTGACATTTCTTAGTATTGCCTTTCCTAAACTTTTGTACTTCTTTCTGTATCTTGATATACTTTAATTGAGGCTGTTTGTGAATTGTGGCACTGGAATGCCTTTTGTCTGTAAGTCAGTTGGATTTAGACCTTGTAATCCCCAGATGGCATAACACTGAGTTTTTCTGATGGTGCATCATACTAAATCATCATCTGACTGATGATAATATAATGGGAATAACATATTAACATAATTTATCATTCCTGTACCTTGCTGAGGGGATGTTTTACTTTATCATATAATATATTAGTTGTCACTTCCATGACATATTACAGTAAGACACCATCAGAAGATGATAATCAGAAACATTCTGATGAAGTACTAACTTGGATATTGGATATCAAGGCCAGGTTGGATGGGGCTTGGAGCAACCTGGGATAGTGGAAGGTGCTCCTGCCCCCCACAAGGGAGGTTGAAACTCCAAGATCTTCAAGGTCCCTTCCAACCCAAACCATTCTATGATTCTGTCACTATTGTCTGACGTCATACTTGCCACTGGTGCTAGACCAGTTGTGGTTTATCTTAAAATGACACCCTCTAAGCAGTCGGAACTTTTGCATTACCTTCATAAGTTTACCACAAAGCTTCATCAAAGTAGCTGAAAATTTTTTTGACCTTTTAGAGTGTCTCTACAAAAAAAATCCAGCATGTTTATTTCACTAAAAATAATCTACCTAGCTCAGAATCTTGGAAAACAAGGAGGGTTTTTAAAAATTATTATTTTTAATTTAGAAATGTTGATTTAGCAGAGGTAGATCATCAAATGACAAAGCTTCTTAAACCCCACATTCGTTGAGAGACAGCCATTTTAATAATTTTCAGCATTCAGTGATGGCCAAGCTGGCTAAACAGCCTTCAGGCACAGGTGCATGGCAGTCATGCTTACATGGGAACTTGCATAATGTATGGATGCAATTCTGCAGGAAGTGTCTTTTTGTGTTAACCACTCAGATGCACTGACAGTTTCTTCTTTTTCAATCATCTGAGTTACATTTGTATACTGAAAAATGAACATATGCATATATGAATATACAGACAGGAAATGGATTTCCAAATCTCTGGTGGACAAACAAAGAAATGCATTGCAACAGGCAGCTCTAGCACAGCTGTGCCTGCAGCATCTGAAGGCAAACTCTTTCAGGTAATAGCACTGGAGAAGACAGAATAAATTAAAATCATTCAGCAGAAATTAATGACGTTTTAGGAAAATGCTTTTTACTCCTCTGTCTATAGGTAGTTAAAAACTTACTCTTTTGCTCCCACTTGATTTCTGGATTATGACCTTGTATTCTTAAGGAAATTAAAGCCAACTGGTTCTGATACCAACAAAGCATGTAGTTATGGAATACCAATGCATGGTTTTGATTTCTTATTTTTAAGGTCTTTTGTGTAAAGTGCTAAAGTTCAACCTTATCTTCAAAATCCATATCACTTGAAAAGTGATGCTAATCACCAGAATGCTGATCAAGACAATACTTATTTTCACACCCGCAGTACAGTAGGGTGTACTTTGAAACAAATGCATTCCTCAGTTGCTTGTTTTTGGTGTAGACTGGAGAATTTCTGGAGCAGCCTGGTGATCATTCTCAAGAATTCCCAATAAACAGTGAAAATCCAGTGAAAGAACTGAAGGAAGAGCTTGAATCTTTCAGAGGATGGGGATCATACTTGCACCTGTTAAAAGAGCTGTATCAAGATGAAAAACCTTCAGGTAAACTCACTGTCCAGTGATTTAACACCACCAAAAACAACACTGAAAAGAAGCCACCATTCCTTATCAGCAATTTCCAGAACACTACTTGATTTAGTCCAGGTACCAGAGAGCTGACTAATTACAGCCTTAAGAATCTGCTCTGGGAAACTGATACAGGTGAGTCATGTATCCTCCTTAACAAACTTCCACACCTTCTGGAATACTCTCTGAGACCTTCCCCATGACTACAGCATCAATGACTCTGGGGCAAATATTCTTTTCACTAATGAAAGGTAGATTAGGCTGAACTTTTGGCATAACTCAGCCTAATTTAAAAAAAAAAACAAATCCAAAGTCATGCCCTCCATCCCCAACCACAAAATGAAAGCAATGGACTAATTTTTTTTCATGTGTATTGCTTCCTGCAATATACACAGTGTTTCCATGGACTAATGCCATGGCATTTTATTGCACATTTGATCTTTTTAAGGTGCTTCAAAATCCTTCAGTTGTAGAAGAT
This sequence comes from Dicrurus megarhynchus, assembly GCA_013399195.1. Classification (NCBI taxonomy): domain Eukaryota; kingdom Metazoa; phylum Chordata; class Aves; order Passeriformes; family Dicruridae; genus Dicrurus; species Dicrurus megarhynchus. Next base: position 723,610 of record VXAD01003137.1, read on the forward strand.
TTTCAGCAGTGGAATATGGGCAATTGCTGCTTCATTAAAAATGTATAGGAAAAATAAGCATGAGTATACTTAAATAATTTTATTTATTTTGGCAGTTGAGGGTTGAAAAGCTCAGTGTTGAAACTGCCTTCTTTAGATTCATGATAATCACAGCAAATGCACCATACAAAAACCTTGAGTCAGATAAACAATCTTGTTTTTGCATTCTTGCTCAATTGTCTTCACAATTCCCTAAAAGCCAATGAAGCATTTGTTGAAGGTACGCTGACCAATAATGATTTTTCCAAGCACTATAATCAAATCAGCAAAGTTGTTTTTCACGCTTCGTATTTTATAAATATTTCCAAAAACAAGAGGTGATTTTGCTGAATGATTAAACACGAAAATGGTGCAGTAACACTGCTCAGCCATTTTGCTCCTCAGCATCTTTTACAGCTCCCAACTAACTACTCCCATGGCATCCCTCTGAAGAAGCTGCTGTCTCCATTTCACAGTGGGAAAAACAAAGACAGAGGTTGAGGACCATCAAATATTCTGAATACCTGCAACTCCCAGTGGTAATAACTGGATTTCTGGATGCTCATTGTTACTGAAACCAGGATGTAAATGATTTACATGGGTTAAACTGCAAGGCAGAAGAACAAAAATCTCTGAAATAAAGTTCCAGCTTCAGCAGTCTTTGGCTTCCTGGGCTGTGCCTTCATCTCCCATATGACTTATGACAGATTTTATCTCACATGTGACTTATGGTAGATTTTGTACTTATAAAAACAGAAGAACAAAATAATGGTCAATTGCTCTGAGTGCTTATGTGTACACCTTTCTCCTCCACAGTGTGTTCAGTAAAGTAAAAAAATCTACATACAGATTTTAAAGAATGAAATAGTCACAGGCAAAGCTGAACCAGTTCTGATTTGGTATGGAAAAATCACAATTATTCTCAGTGTGCATCTAACCAGGAAAGGATAAACTGTGTGACTGAAAAAAAAGTAATACCTCTAACAATTCCACCTTGGAGCAATGTTTATAATGTGCACCAGTCCTGCATTATATTCCACATGCAACTGAGAAATGTTGCTAAAGTTATTAAGCCACAGAAACACATATAAATCTCTAGGCTGTTAAACAATGAATCATATTCACTATAATAAATCAAACCTTTTCCTCAGTGCAACACTGTGTTGCATGTCTCGAAGTACAATGGTGGTGATCTCCCATCTCTGATTTTGTAAACACTACAAAACCAGCAGAATGGTATTTAAACTCTAAGATCAGACAATCTGTTCTATTTTCTTTACTCAGTTTAGCTCGAAAGATTGGAAAGCAAGCTGATAATTTCTCTTTTTCTGTTATTCAACTTGCATGCTACCTCTCATAATGGAGATTCAGTTTCATATTTTAGGCTTGGATTTGGTTAGTTTTTTTTGTATTATCTATTAAGTCTTATTCCTCTTACCAATAATTTGATTAAATACATAACAGAACTACTGAGTTGCAGGAGCAAAACACCAGTTTTCTTGTGTTGCTCTGGGACTTGTCATCAAGCCAAACTCACAGATGTTCCAATGAACACGCAGCATTTGGTCCATTTCTAGGATAAACATCGTAGCTTGCTTTATTCACACTGTCATGACCCTGGGTAAGTAAGCAGCAAGATCAGCTGAGTCCCCTCATCTACACTGTACTTTTGATAAGCTGACACAAAGCAGGAAACAAAAGTGAAAGAGGCAAAATTAGGGAAAAGGGAAAAAATCCTTGTGATTTTCAGGCCTCATCCCAGGAGATTTTCTTCTTTGAAGATTCGTTTGTTGTTTTGCCTGTTGTGACAAGATGCATTTTTCTTACAAACAAAGCAGGTAGAAGTATTCAGAAGCACAAAAACCAGTGAAATTATATTTAGTAGCTGGGTAGAAATGAGATGATTGCGATGGTTCCCAAGTGTGTGAATAACCCTCCCAGAATCCTCACGGGGTCTCACCAACTTCTGTTGTATTCCTGAAAGATACTGGCCTATAAAAACTTAGTAAGACAGAAAATTGGGATTTGGTATTTCAAAGGACTCTAACATAAAGAAAACAACACTTGTGCCTACATGAAGGAATCGTTCACGAGCAATGAACAGCTTGGTCCACAGAGATGTCAGCACCACAGCAACTGCAAATGAAAGTGTGTGATGCTAATGAAACCTGCAGGAATGCTCAACAGCTTGGAGGTGCCATTCACATGGACTATAAAACTGGTGTTGCACAGCCAGCAGCAAGAGTTGTGTGCATATTAGCTATGAAAAATAGCCTTTTCAGACAAAAAATCTATCAAAATACACATCTCTGTAATGCTAGGGTAAGATCTTGGGTAGGTTCCACACAAATGCTTGTCCCAGCCTAATCTCCCATGAAAAAATTATGACTCAACTGGCAAAAGCTGACTATATTTTTAACAAGTACTTTGAGGGGGAATTTTTAAGAGACGAATTTTTAAGGTTTTTTTGTGTTGTAAGAACAAGGAGAAGAAAAAAAAAAAGAAAAAAGAAAAGCACCAGTATTTCCATCCCATGACCATTCCAGCAGTTGATGCTTCCCAAGCAAAGATAACTCAGAGTAAAATCACCCGTTCTGACAAGTGAGATGCCAGCAGTTTGTGGGGCCCAGCCTCTGCTGTAATTAAATTTGCACACAAATTGAAGAGTGCAATGTTACTATTTCTCTTAATGGAACAGGCCTTCTGGACAGAACTTTCAGAGCCTGAGAAAGTCATCTCTACTTTGATGAGTCTTTGGCACGTCACATCAATCTTTATAATTCTGTATGTGCTTTAGATATTTCTATTTTACTAGACAGAACAGCAAAGAACATCCCTTCATGTACAGCTGACTAATACAAATACTTTTTGCTATTTGTTATGGCAGCCATCCAGTCAGGAGATGGAGCAATAATTGGTCTTTTTAGAACAGGAAAAAGGCAGCAAAATCCTGTAAGAGGGATATTTTCATTTTTCCTTG